>APFE030853914.1:2874-24635 GCA_000404065.3 Pinus taeda | reverse complement strand
TTTTCAGTCGGCCATCCTGGTTGTCAGTGTCATGTCTATCATCACATCAGTTATATTGGTCCTTTACTCGTGCCGGTTTGAGAAGGTCTCTATTGACTTCTTGCTGGCGGGTCTTATCCTTATCGACGATGACATCTTGCTCTGAGGGCAGGCCTAGAGCTGCACCCTGGCCCTATTTTTCATTATTGAAAGGTTACCTTGTGCTCAGCATCGATCAGTATCATGGGTCTTTGACTGAGTGGTTTCCCTTGTGTTCGACGTCAGCTTACATTATCACACATTGGGATTCGTGCGGTACCTTGGTTTCCATTTTGACCCTATTGGTGGATACCCCGCCTCTGTGTCAGCTTTTGTTATTGGTTGGTTCAGAGGGTTTCTGCCGTGTGCTAGCTACATCTTGTGTATGCCAGAAACGTACCTCGGTTCGGTTACTACATCTTTCTTCATCCGATTCCTTTCCACATTATTGGCCTACAGGTTACACTCGCGCTAGATTGATGAAGGATGCCTTAATGCCTTCCTTCTAGCGGATCTTTCCCTATCGACTCCGACTCATTGCTCTGGGGCAAAGATCTAGAGTCCATTTGGCAGTACCTTGGGGTTTGCAGTCATTAGTGGCAGATCCTTCACTATCGACAGTGGGAAACCATCATTGTCTCCTGATCGATAGATTCTTACAGGTGTTCGACTTCAGCTCATTTATTCGCACTTGTTAGTTTGTACTGGGTACCTTGACGCTCATTATCATTATCGGTGAGTAGTCTCGCGTTTGTTAACGGTATACATCAATGACCGGTAATCAAACGATTTCTCACATGGTCGACTTCAGATCATTTATTCCCATGGTGTAGAAATGTACCACGGTGGTCGGTGAAGACCTCAGGTTGTATCAGCATTCATTGGTTCACTTGACAGTTGCTCCTGTTGCTGCTAGTTGATACCATTCCACCTTATATGTTGCAGCCAGTCATGGTGACATTCTATATGCTGGCACCCAAGTTTGTAGTGTAGTACCATCCTTTTCCATCATGTTCAATTGGTACCTTTTGGGATCAGTCTTTGATATCAGTGATCCGTTGTATTTCTCAGCATCATTCACAGTTTTATATGTGATATTCAGACATATACTTGTTCGATCATGATCAGATGATCCATTATGTATTTTCCAGTCATTTATACTTGTATACTTAGTGGATCCGCTTGTACTTGATATGCAGACATGCTTTGCTTTCTTTGAGCATGGGTATGCCCGCCTCAGACGGTGTTTCTTTCTGATCTTCTTTTGTGGCTTGGCAGGCTGAATTCTGGTGAAGTACTCCTCAGCTTTTGGCAGATTTCCTTTCCATGTACTTGCTTAATATATTTCGGCCATCATGTACCCCTTCTGACCTCATATATTAGGGGGCATCTGTTATAGCTCCAAATCTCACTATTATGGTTTGTGATGCTGCACTCATGGCCTAGGGCAACCCCTCCTTCCAGACCTGGTCCAAAATCTAAAAAACATTGTTTTATTCCCTGTACGTGACATTGCCCTGAGTTAAACGTGTGTATACGCGGGTTCATATATACCCAACCCGCGTATATGTACTAAAACACTTAAAAAAATATAAAACTCCTTATTTTTGGGCGGAGATCGCTAGTTTTACCTGCTGATCACCTGTTAGTGCCCATGGCCTCAACTGTCCCCAACCAATTCCTAACTAAAAAACTACTTTGGAATTGGTATAAAAAGACACCAAAGGGAAGGCCTAAAGGAGGAGAGAATATAGAGAAAGGTTATTATACTGAGATTTCCCCCTGATCAGGTCTGAAGACCCTTGTGCCTTCTACACTTCCCCCATTTTGTACAGGAAACCCTTTTTTCCTTGTGATTTGATGTTCATCCCTTAGTTATGACATCTTGGAGTGAGTATTCGAAGGAAGCCTACTAGAGGCTTGAGGCGGGACAGATCCAGAAGGAGGCTGAGCTTTGAACCTGCAGAAGTGGTTCAGGTGATATTGCTCTTTTTTGTACTATTCTATTTGTCTAATAACGAAACACGTCTTGTTCCCGATATGCTTCTTTCTTTATGTTAATGATGTTCATGTTTGAATTTCATGTATGAATGGATGTCTAAAAGTTTATAACTAACTCCTTTCTTGTATAACATAAAGGTGATTTTTATATAAATCTTTGTCCATATACTGCTGCATTCTTTGGAATTGTTGGTTTTGCAGGGAAAAGGAGCGGAAGGGACGTGAAGAAGGGTTTGGACCCTTGAGGAACTACCCGAACGTAGGACCTGAGGTACATCCTTCTTACTTTAGAAATAGCTTTTTCTAGCATAATGGCTGGGTGTGTGCATGTTTCTTGCTTTAGACAACTTTCAGTCTGCTAGGGTTCCACCCAAGAGCCTTAGAGGATAAAATCCCGCAACATTCATCCAAAAATGAGAACTTATGGAAAAATATCATATCATTAGTATTTTTTACCCCCTTTAACACATGTAGCCTAGGGAAGTAGAGGCGGCCAAATGTAGTAGGATTCCAATTGTGTGGAATATAAAAACAAAAATGTGGAAAAACACGCCTGCCAATTCATGAAATATGACTCTAAATAATAGAACATGTTGAGGATAGTAATGATGAAAATAGATCATGTATTAAGATCAAGCCCCCTATTGGGCATCAATTAGCAAGGTGGACAGTAATTTTTATTCATAAAAAAATATCATAATTAGTGTGTGGATGTTTTTGTGATTTTTTTTACATTTATAGTATGGTGTCCTTGCAAGACAGAGTGATGAAAGTTCTCCAAGTTTGGTTAGACTAGTTTCTCCTTTCATATGCTTACGTGAATGGGTAGAGAGCTACCTTTCTTCAGTTTGGAAATTCACGTGTCCCTCCCTTTCATTCAATATGTGGAGATGCCCCACCATTGAAGGACATAGATAGTTCCGAATCCAATCTTACGGACATAATAAATGGATCTAGTCCAAATCAAGATGTTGTTATGGTGATTTGAGAGGGATCAAGAGATCGATAATTTTTTAGTATTCCTCTTGTGGAACTTGAAATATAGTGTAGGAAAAATGGTTTATCTATTTGTGGTGGTAGGCGAGGTAGTGTTTTTCTAATTTCTTAGCTTAGAAGAATAATAGAAGCATAAGAACCAATATCAAGACGAGGATTTCAGGTATGGGTATAACTTTCCAATGAGAGGGAAGCATGCAACGGAAACTGATCCTTATATACAATTGGGAGGGGGAAGGTGGAGCACAGGTGAAGAAATAAAATCCATACTTTATGATGAGAAGGACTATATATCATTATCATCATCTAGGAAAAGTTTTTAAGAAGAATTATCTTTACCGTGACAGGTTAAGGAACATGAATGAGTGGATGCCTCTTGGAGTGGAACTTTACCAAAAAATGTTGGTGTGGTGATGGTAGTGTCACATGATCTGCCCCCAAAAATTCAAAATATTCTAGGCAATGTCAAGGAAAGTTTCTTTCTCTACTACTTAACTCATATTTCACTCCATCCACATTTTGATAGACCAGTTATCAATACCATAGAATGATATTTTATTTAATGAAGGAGTCCAAGGGCTAAAAATTTAAGGATATTATCAATTTTTTAAAAAAAATGGATAGTCTTGCCTTACTTGCAAGGACTTGGGTGTCAAAATTGCTGCCAAAACATTGTTATTCACATGTCAAAATTTTGAGTATGACTTGGGGTTGAGTTTGAATGAGAGGATTTTCCTTAATATTGTTTAGTCAAGGAAAAGAACCAAATACATAGCTAAAAACATAAACCTAGTAGTGTGAAATCCATTGTTTGAAGTTTGGCTACTGAATACAAATTTCTTAAATACTTTTAAAAATTAACATACAAATAAGTTATAAAAGCATGGAATTTCTTTGTCAGTCAAATGTGAAACTGGATAACAATTAAAACAATAACTCACAATAACAATCCAAAATTGACAACACATATTGGAGAAATGTTCAAAACTCATTGGAAATATCTTAATACTACAGGCTGCTCATCTAAAGAAACTGAAAATGTTACATTGCCATAGAAACATGGAATGTTAATGATATAAATGAAAAAAAGATAAATAATTAAAACTTACTATTAGAATGAGCGCAAACAATGAATGATAAACAAAATGAAAATCGGGCAAAATGTTGTATACCCACTCCATGAGATTGCCATCCGCTTCCATGCTCAATGTTTCCCAAGACTAAGCAAGTCATTCCACTGGTGTCCAAATCATCGTATCCACAGTAAAATTCATCCTCATATCCACATACAGTCTACATTGGTCATACCCTTTCGTAAAGAAAAAAATAAAATAAAATGAAGCGAGAAAGCCTTTTTACTGGTCAAGGGTTTAAATATTTTGAACTGTGTATTTAAAAAGAATATTATCATACCAATATCCTTGCTTTCTTTGAAACTCTATTCAAATACATCACTTCCTCCAAAAAATTTGCATATCATGGATGGTCATAATTCAAGTCATCAATTAAATAAAGTTCTATCATATCTAGAGTAGGGGTGCTCTAAAGAAAGCAATCTAATACACTGATTTCCCTATCATGAAATTCAATTATGTCTACATAAACCTGTATATACGGAGATGAGAGAGTGGGGCTCTAAGACTTCGAGGTATTGGATATTTTGAAAGTTCTTGCATTGCATTTCAAAACCCAAATAAGCCAAATCTGCACTCATTTACGAGGTAAAAGACATAAATATTGATTATGAACATCATGGAAGAATATCATGGAAGAAAACCATGGAAGAATTTTATGGTCTTTTCACATCTTATAGCATGTTAACTTTTTTAATTTAGGTAGTGTATATTTTCGTTAAGGAATAGATATGAAACAAAGTCGTTACCTGGTTTTGTTTCATATCTATTAGATATACTGAATCTGAAAACAGGACATACTAATGAACCAAAACATAATAGTCAACCTAAGCTACATCAATATATGCCTTGTATATTTTTTTTATTTACGCTATACATGACAACTAAGTAGCAAATGAAAACATTCTTAAACATTGAAACAAATTGTTCATTGCACATGTAAAAGAAAAGTAGAAATTCTACTTTTTCCAAGATAAAGTTGTCACCCATTAACAAACATTGGAGATTAGGAAGCCTCTCGAACAACAAACTCAGAAGACACATATTTATTTAAGAAAAGGAACAACACATGTGACCATCTCCTTTAATGATTTAAAGCTCTCCATCATCTGCTATAGCTCCAAATCTCACTCTTATGGTTTTTGATGCTGCACTCATGGCCTAGGGCAACCCCTCCTTCCAGACCTGGTCCTAAAATTTAAAAAACAGTTTTTTATTCCTTATACATGACTTTGCCCTGAGCTAAACGTGTGTATACGTAGCTCTGTGTATACCCAACCCATGTATACCTATTAAAACACTTAAAAAAATATAAATCTGCTTAATTTCGGGTGGAGATCACAGGTTTCACTTATTGATGACCTGTGAGTGCTTGTGGCCCAATTGTTCCCAACTAATTCCCAAATAGAAAACTACTTTGGGAGAAGTATATAAGGCTTCAATGGGAAGGCCTAAGAGAGGAGAGAAGAGAGAGAAAGATTATTATGCTAAGATTTCCCTCACCAGGTCTGAAGATCCTAGTGCCTCCTGCACTTCCCCCATTTTACAGGAAACCCTTGTTTCCTTGTGTGTGTTGATGTCTTCACACTGCTTGAGATATCATGGAGTAAGTCATGGAAGGAGTTTATTAAAGGCTTGAGACTAGACGAATCCGAAGGTTGGTTCCGCTTGGAGCTTGCGAAAGGACAAATCACGTGAAATTATCCCTTTCTGTACTTTATTTGTCTATAATAAAAGAAAAACATGTCTTTGTTCCTGATATAACTTTTCTTCATGTTTATGATGTTCATGTTATGATTCATAAGTGAATGGTTGTTTAATTGCATAGCTAACTACCTTTATTTATAATATGAAGATGGTTTCTTGATGACATTTAGTCCATATACTATTGTACTTTCTGGAATTGATTGTTGTGCAGGTTAAAGGAGAAAAGGAACTCCAAGAAGGGTTTGGACCTTGGAAGGCTCTTCTCAAACATAGGACCTTAGGTACACCCCATTTACCATAGAGTTTGCTTATATTAGAATTATGGCTATGTGGAATGTGTGTTTCTCAGTATAGATAACCTTCAGTCTGCTAGGGTAACCACCCAACACCCTAGGGGAATTTGTCCCACAAGAGAATTGGTGACTCGACTAGGGATAATCCTGTTCACCATAGCTCGAGTGAACGAATCCGCTTCAATGCACCATGCATCAAGGCTCACCATGAGCTTTCCTGTGGATTGTCTCACTATTGTATCTGATTGGTGTACTCCTCTTTTGGCTAGCCTGAAAAGCCAGCTCACTTCTATCAAGAGGGGGCAGACCAAAAACTTTGGGTATGGAACTATTTTGTGTTCTTTCTTTTTTGAGAGGGTCCCTACACTCCATCCTCGAGTACCGGTTTCAATCAACACCCCACGAGATCCACGCATGGGTAGGTGGGCTGACTTGATGAAATGTCTAGGAGGTGGGGACGTTCCACGGACTGCATTCGATGATGACTTGTTTTCCTGGTGGGAGAAGCAAGTCATTGCCATAGATGACTACCCCTATGCTAGGTTGGACTTCCGAGGAGATCCCGATCTAGCGTTACCACCAACTGTAGCATGGGGTGAGATTGGTAAGTGATTTTATGATTTTTTGGATCTTTCAAATATAATAATGAATTTTGAAAAATATTTTTGATAGGATTCAAATGACTAATATGATGATCATGTTCTAGATATTGGGCCGGTATGACCAGATGATCTCCCACGGCACAGGCGTCACGGCCGAGGGGCCATAGAGGCAGCTACAGACATAGAGCGAACTCTACACATAGTTCAGCGAAACTTCATGAGACTGACTCATCGAATATCGATGGCAGCCGTAGAGGATCTTCGTGAGGATATGCAGCGCCATGTGGTTGGCATGCCACGAGACTGGGTCCGCACATTTAGGCACGTGGGCAATGCAATAGTTTCCTACTTAGCCGCTCATCCTGAGCCGGGGCATCAGATACACTAGACATGATTATGGGCATTTGAGTCCCAATTTTGTATATTTTTGGACAGACATATGTACACTCAAGATACTTTATGATATATATATATATATATACAGTTTGACCTTTTGATGCTTGATTTTATTGTGATGAATGATTGATGTGCCAGTCTAATGCTTGATTAGCGATAGAATCAAATAACCAATTATGTGATCTTGGAATGTGCAAATAATTAATATAATTAAATGATCTTTGCAACAACCCAACTCTTAAATACTAGTGATATAAACATGGATCCCTTACCCGATAAATGTTATTCAATTGTGACACTATCAATTGTGAATCAAGATACACTACCAATGAGTCGATTTCGTGCGAAATTGCCTCGGATAGTAAATTAATAATGATAGTATACTAAGCCATATTATTTGAAGTGGGACGAATGCATACTCCCCTTGATACCATGAACTGATCAATTGGATAGTAGAGTACCCAAGCTGCGGAAGCGAGATTCCGAGTGTGTCGAATAGCACCATCGACAAATCCAAAATTGACCAAGTCATCCATCAACACTTGCGAGAGTAGATCAAAAAGTGTTGATATCATAAACTCTCAATGAGATATGTACAAATATACATAATGTACAAAGAAGCCATTACCTAGCTGCTACTTAAGCAAAATACTTCTTGAGGTAGAGCCCATTTCAGGGCTCCGCCAACTTGTTCACTTCGAAATCGATTAATTCATACAACCCATTTTTTAAAACTCGTTTAATTATGAAGGGACTGTACCACATGGGTTTAAATTTTCCTACCCCCAAGGTGTCCTTATCTTGGTCATAGACCAAGACAAGGTTGCCTTCAGAGAAGACTCAAGGGCGGACAACTTTATCATAATGGGTTTTAACCCTTTTCTTATGAGCGTCATTGATTATGGCAGCATCTCGACGCTGCTCATCGAGATGTTCCAAGTGAAGGAGGCACTCTTCGAGACTAGAGGTCTCAGGAAGGAGCTCAACAACTAACTTAAGAAAGGGAATTTCACATTCAATAGGAAAGATAGATTCTATCCCATAAACTAGCTGAAAAAGTGTAAAACTTGTAGCATTCTTGACGGAGGTTCGGTATGCCCAAAGAGCCAGATACAACATAAGATGCCAATCGGATCGATTTTTATCAATCGTCCTCTATAGGATTGTCTAAAGAGTTTTGTTTACAGCCTCAACCTATCCATTGGCCTGGGGATAATAAGGAGATGAATGTTCCTGCCAGAAACGCAATTTGAGAGCCAATTTAGACATAAGTTGATTCTGGAAATGACGGCCATGGTCAGTGACAATCTCTCTCGGGGTACTGAACCTTGAGATAATATGATTAAAAAGGAACAATGCCGCTGTTTCACTATCATTTTTATAAGTGGGCATGGCCTCAGCCCACTTTGTGAAGTAGTCTACGGCCACGATAATATACTTGTGATTCACCGCTGAAGGCAAATTACAAGTTGTAAAATCAATGCCCCACTTAGTAAAGGGACTGACAGCGACAATGGGAAAAAGAGGAGCTAGATGTGGTTGCATCTTTCGAGTATAAACTTGACATGGGTGACAGTGTTTGACCGCTTCAACACAATCTTTGAAGAGCAAAGGCTAAAAATAGTCGGCTCGCAAGATATGTTGGGCTGTAGCAAGCCCTGATAAATGAACAGCGCAAGCTCCACTGTGGCAGTCATTGAGTAGTGTCTCTACTTCTTCTAAGGTTAAACACCGCTGAAGGATTGAATCAACACCTCGACGATATAATGTATCACCAATGATAAGATAATTTTTAGCCAAGTGACGTAACTTTCGACATTCATCCTTTGAAAAAGGAGAGGGAAAATTCGAAGTCTGGAGATAGAAAAGGATATCTCCATACCAAGGGTCAAGTGAAGAGATGAGGAATAAATGTTCATCGGAAAAATTTTCCTCATAAATGGTATCCTCTCCACAAGGCAGCTCGGAGATTAGCTCGACAAAATCCATAGATTTCTTAGACTTAGCAGAGAAGAAATCGAGATCAAATTCTTGTAAAATGACTATCCATCGATTATATTTGCCCCCAATGACTCGCCTACTGAAGACAAACTGAAATGGATTGACCGCTTCTAAGACAAAAGTTTTGCGTAGCAAAATATAATGATGGAGCCGCTGGACAACATGAACAGCCACCAAGGCCAACTTCTCAACAGGAGAATAGCGAAGTTCAAGACCTATCAAGCCTCAGCTCAAATAATAAATAACATGCTCTGCGAGAGCATCGTCTTTCTGAATGAGAACCATACCAATGGTTGATTTTGCTGCAGCGAGATATAAAATGAAGTCCCTACCATAATTCGGTGGACTCAAAAGTGGGGCAGAGACTAATGCCTTTTTCAAAGCATCGAATGACAGCTACACGAAGTTGTCCCATTCAAATGGGACTCCTTTTCATAGCAAATCCATAAACCCTTTAGTAATCTTAGTGTAGTTCACTATAAACCGTCTTAAGAAATTAGCCTTCCCTTGAAGACTTTGAAGTTGTCGAATTGAGGATGAGGGAGGCAACTGAATTATTGCCTCTACCTTGAAGGGATCAACTCTAATCCCTTCGTTTGACACGATGAACCCTAACAACCGACTGGACATAACTGCGAAAACGCACTTGTTGGGATTCAACCGGATTTTATAAAAACAACATTGCTCAAAAACCATTCGAAGATGACTAGGGTGATCAGTTCTCTTTCAAGAACGAGAAGCGAGATCATCCAAGTATGCTTCGATGATATGTTTAATGTCGTGGAAAGCATATGACATGGCCCGCTGGAAAGTAGCTCCAACATTTTTAAGACCAAAAGGCATCTTTCTCTATGCAAAGGTACCCCAGGAACATATAAAAGCCATCTTATGTTGATCTTCAGGATGGATAGAGATTTGATTATAACCAGAAAAACCGTCCATGAAGGAAAAAATTTTATTACCCGCACACTCGTCAATAATTTGATCAATGAATGGCGTGGGGTAATTGTCAATGCATACGCAGATTGTTCCTTGCTTTTTATCTACAGGGACTGGATTAGAAACCCAATCGGTAAGAGGAACAGGGTATATAAAACCCGCCTTAAGCAGCTTTTCAACTTCAGCTTTGATGGATGCTGCTTTCCTAGGATTAACCGGTCGAAGCCTTTGACAGACTGGTTTTGCATTTTCATACGTCTTGATCTCATGTTGAACTATAGAAGGATCAATGCCAGGCATTTCCTCATAAGACCAAGTAAATACATCTCGAAATTCCTTTGAAAGGTCGGTGTAAATTTGAATTTCTCCAAGGGAACATTCGATTCCGATGAAGAGATTCTCGATTACATTAGGGTCCCTAGAGATGTTTATAAATATCGTTTTTGAAATGACCGACATATTACTTTCAGCACGAAAGTGTGCTGGAGCCAAAGGATTTGATATCGTACAAACATGACTAGGCAAGAGCTCAGAGAACCTAGATTCCACTTCCTGCAATGGAGGAAGAAAGTATGAACAATGGTGTAAGTCTTCCCAAGGTAGATCTATACACATCATTACTTCGAGGATTGCTTCTTCAGAAGGTAAAACCGAATCTAAGCAGTCCAAGGCGGAGGTATAATCCAGGGCCCAGGCGAGAGCCACATCACCATCTAACTCGTCTTCGGAAAAAGGAGCAGAGTGGTAGTGTACAGAGTTAACGATAGACTGATATCGAATCTCAGCTGCAGACATAGGAAATGCCATCCCTTTAACTTGTCCATCAACTAATGTGGTCGTAGGTGAAGGCAAGGTCCAAGGGTCCGAAAAATAATGAGTTCGGAAGAAATATTCTCGAGGAGACTCCTTAGATGATGAAATGACATTGATTCTAGTGATAGGAGAGGGAAAATCAAAGGTACCCATCAATGAAGAATACATCCCAACTCCTAGATTCTTAGTAGGTGGGCGAGGGTTATCCACTAAAGGTACAGTAGAGTCAAAAGTTGCTTGAGGATCGACTGGACAATAATCCAATTGATCAACCTTAATGATTTTCCCTTCATGAGGAAAGCAAATAACACGAAACAAAGTCGAAACAACGGCGTCCATTTCGTATACCCAGTTCCTTCCTAAGAGGAGATTGTAGTCTAGGTTAGCATCTTGACCTCTACTTCAATATTAACAACCTTCCCTCCAACACATATAGGGAAGGTTGGGATAATCCCATGCGGCCTATGAGAATGTCCATCAAATGTGGTTAGGAGGGTAGGTGAAGAAACAACTGAAGGAGATCCAATGGCCTTCCAGCAAGACATCGACATGATGCTTGTGGAAGCTCCTTCATCAATAACGGTGTGAAAAGTGTTAATATTTCGATATGTAGACTTTATTTGAAAAGCCATATGATGAGGGAGTCACTTTTTGACATTTAACATGTCGAAAGTGAGCACTAAAGAGTTGGTTGGATCTACTGCCCCAATCCCGGAGAGTAAAGCACTTTGTTGAGCTGGACACGACTGGAGAACCTCTAAGGTAGACATGGCGCATGGAATATGATCTAGATCCTCAACAATGGAGTAGTTTTGGTTGGCCCTAGCATTAGGATTAATAGTCACGTGTTTAGCGGAACCTTTCGGTATCCGTGGCATAGTCTCAACAAGGGGTCGCTCAATATGAAGGTTGGTATTTCCGGGAACAGTTTTATCCTTAGAAGTTTTGGCTTCACCATAATCACGTGACCGAGTAGCCACATGGAAATTGGAACCCATCATGAAAACATTTGATGATTTTTCCCCGTCCTGGCTTCCCCCTGCAGAGGTACCAGGGTTCGAATTCACGCCAGCAAGCAATTGCTTCCCTTGGGGAAAGGGTTGGTTAACACAGCTTGAGAACTAGAAGCCCCTTGCTGCCCTAACAAGCGCTGAGCATCCTCAATCTTTGGGCAGAGATGCGTTAAATGGTCTCCACTGCATAACTTGAATGGAAACTTGACTTTCTTTCTAGAGTCATTTCTACCACCACCAGCATTATTGTCAGATTTATTTGTGTCAGCCTTCCCATCCTGATTCTTTTTCTTACCTCATCCTTTCTTTTTCCCATTGGAATTTTGATTTCCTTTGGGGTTTTCAAATTGAACGACATTAATTGAAGAGGGTTGGGAAGACAAAGTGTTAGACGATGTGACCTGGTTGTTAGAAGCAGTCTGCAAAGACAACTGTTGTAATTGGTTCAACAAGTTCACTGTATTGGTGTCTACCGATCTAATGATACCATCCACATGGGGACCTAGCTTCGGCTTGGCTAAGTCAACCTTAGACCCAGGACCATCTGGCAAGGTCTTTTATAGGATCCCATACTGAGAGTAAATCAATTCTAATTGTTGGGCCCTAAAAATAGCTTTCTCTTCGGAATAGACTCTAGACATGGAGACATCCTTAGAGATCTCAAGTTGCAAATATTTTAAAAACCATTCGAGACGGTTCTCTGGAGGGATTTCAACTTTAATGAGCCTCTTTCTCTATTTCCATTCCTGAACATGGTTAGAATTGTGAGTTGTCATGTCCTGCCGAAAGGTGGCCAGAAGTTCAGTTCCGGCATCACATCAAGCAGGCAACTAGAAATGATTTAGGAAAATATTAGCCAAGTCAGTGAAATATGTAAAGCTACCCCCTAGAAACTCTATATACCACTTGGCCACGTTACCAATTAAGGTGTGTTGAAAAAGTCTCAACCTAATTCAGTAATCAATGAGGGAGTTCGATGAGCACCATAAATGGAATGTGGTTACATGGTTTCATGGGTCTTCACTACCTTTCCCTTCGAATTTTGGAATGTCCAAGGGGAGTTTGGTTACGACCAAAGGCCAAGCCAGATTGTATTTTCTCGGATCGTTTGTTAACTTTGTGAGATCTGGCAAGTTCAACGTTGCCAGAAACGGAAGTCTAGGAGGACCTCGGGGGTTCCACCCAGACTTGGCGGTGCCTCCAAAGCTCGAAAAAGATTGTCTTGGATTTTGAAAGGCACCAGGCTGCCCGAAGTAATCATCAGAACTGGCTGAACTAAAAGGCAAGCCTTGTGATCTAGCAAAATTTTGATTTTGACCAACTCTGGTCGTATAACCTCCATAACCAGCCAAGTTTCCTCCTAAAGAATTATAAGGCATTGATAACCCTTGATAAGGGTTCCAAGCAGAAGCTAAGGGAGGAATAATTTGGAATGAACTAACTGTGGAGTACGACCAATTCCCTTGTTAGCCGAAAAGCGGATTCCTGGTTCCCATGTCACTAACGCAGGGTTAGTCCAACCTTGAAAAGGATTACTGCTTTGTCCTATAGAAGAAAAAGGCATAGATCCTAATGTCGGGTTGGAATGTGGTATATGACCACTTTAGAAAGGAAAACCCTGGAATGAAGTTGATCCACCCATCATGGATGTGGTGGCACTAAACAGAACTGATGGAATACCCTGTGACTGGGTGCCAAACGGGAAGTATCGAGAACTAAAGGCATTGGTTTGGGAATTTCCACTCATAGAAGGGAGGGAGGTAGACCCAACTAAAGATGTACTAATAAAAGACCCAAATAAATAAGTAGAGGGGATGGAAATAGTTCCTCCCCCTTGTACAAATATTGGAGTCTGCATACTCGTAGTACTTGTAGTAGAATCCATGCTTCCAGTAGTGGTCATCGATGGTAAGTGCGTAACATGACCTAGAATCAACGGTCTATGTGTCAGAGATCCAATGTATTGTAATACTTCTGGATGACTAGAAGTTAGGGGATAATTCGGAGCTGCTAACGACTCTGAGAGTTCTTCTACCTCTATGTTATCTTTCGTCTGAAAGAGAACTCAAGAAAGAACTGGAGTGTTCCTCTCTTGTTCTGTGGAAGTACTAGGCGTATCTTGAACACTAACACCCTCGAGAGGAGGACCAATCCCTGATGCGTCAACTGCCACGGGATGAAACCCATTGGCAGTATTCCCTCTGTGCCTTCTAGGAGAAGGCTCTGAACTTGGTGGTGAAAGACCACGAAGTCTTCAAGACTATCTAGGTGATCGGTCATCCACTTTGAATTTTTTGTTAAGATCTAACTAAAGACTCAAATAATTGAAAGCTAGGCCAACTAGGAGCACAGAGCACACACTATAAAGTCCCTAAAAGATATCAGCTAGTCAAACAACCTTCAAGTATTTCCGCTCCGGGTGATTAGGACCAGACACCGAAATACAGGAAAGTGAAGTAAGGGGCCTTCCAAAGATAGTCTGGGATAATGATGGCCCAATCCTATCAGTGAAGGTAACCGAGGAAGTTACGCTGACCTCCTAACGACAGCCTACGCCGGTGCAAGCCCCCAAGCTTCGCAAGGGTGCCCTCCAAGAGTACTGTTGAGAGTGATACAAAATCGACCTCAGGTGCCACTAGATTCCCCTCCACAACCACCTGTGTAGATCCCTAGGAGTAGCAACTATGGTTACCAACTTGTTGCAGAAGCGAGGCGGAACAGTCGTGAGGTAAGTTCAGACAAGTAGGAGAGGGGGTATCTCTCTTCCCTGTCTTCACAGACCCTCATGCTTAACTCCCAGATCCAGAGCTTTCCTGGTCTTCCTAACGCTATTGGATTTTCACTCACTATTCAAACTCCTATGTTTGATAGTTTAAATGGCCTTGGAGAGTTATCTCTCCACACACCTAATCCAAGGCCCTAAAATATCCTAAAAATTGTTGGTGTGTCTAACTTGACAATAAAAAGTTCTAGTATATTTTAATTTAGTGCTTGTTTTTAAATATGTTGTTCTTTAAGTCAAGGGATAAGCAGAAGTGAAACTAGTGGTGTTTCAATGCAAAAGAAAATAATAAAAACCAAACTACACGCAAATGCACTTGTTTCCGTTTTTCGATGAAATAAATTTTTATAAAGGTTCAGAGGAACTTCAAATTAAACAACTTTTTTTCTTTTCGTTTTAATCAAACTTCACACTCACAAAAGTTAGAAAAACTAGGAATGCCTACAAAGATGCACAAATTTATCCTAATTCAACAAGTACATGCTGATGCAAAATTCAAAACTACTCATAAATTAAGAGATGAAATTTTCTTTCTCATCAATATTTTCTTTGCCACTTAAAATGTTTAGATGGAATATAAGTTTTTCATTGCTTACTTCGTCTAATCACTAAAAGCAAGATGAAGAAAAACAAAAATGCACTTTCACTCAAAAGAAAAGGAAAACTAAATTAAAACCAAGTTCAAGAAAGCAAAACAAAGTTTCAGGAAGTTTCCTTCAAAAGCAAAACAAGAATGACTTTTCAAATGTGCTCAAAACAAAACTGAAACTTTACGATTGAAGAATAGGCAAATGAAACAATTTGCGAATTTGCAACACAAAACAAGTGAGAATTCAACAAAAATGTCTTGAAATGCTCTTAACAATAAAAAAACAATGAGATGAGCTTGGCAATAAAAACCAAAAAGATTTAAAAGACAACTTTCAAGAAAGTGTAAACCCACAACTTTTGGAAAGCAAGAAAAGCAAATGGTCCTAAGAATATTGTTTAAACATGCAAACCAAAAATTCACCAAAGGAAAACTCAACATGAAGATTGAAATCAATCTTTCTGCCCTAAAAACACAGAGCAGCCAAGATTCCTAACAAGAAATCTTTTGTGCTTAAGCAAAAAACAATGATGTTTGCAAGAAAAACAAAAAGACCAACCTTTTCACAATCAGAGAGAATATGAAGTCAAATGGGTGCTGTAAACTAAAGATTGTGATAGAACAGTAATTGTTCCAGACTGAATGAGACTAGCAGATAGACTTCTAGAAACAAAATATTTAAAAAATATTGAAAATTATAAGATATACGCGACTGTGTCTGTGCATAGCTACGTGTATACACGATTGAACTTAAGGAAACACGCGTATACACGAGTTTTCTTAAGGAAACATGCGTATATACGCTTCTGTAAGAAGAAAAAATAGTGTATATGAAAGATATCAAGAAAAACAAAAAACAGTCTGGGAAAAACTGATCAAAGATTTCAATTCATAAATAAACTACACAACAACAGAAAGTAAACAGACAGCTGAGCCCTGATTGGCTTGAAAACACCCAAACTAGGAACAACAATGTTGTTGGCCCCCGTGGAGTCGCCAACAAAAACACAAAAACAAACACCTGCGTATACGCCGCGAGCAATTCAAACACAAAAACTAATGGTTAAAATTGACCTTTTCCTCAAGATGCCAGTCACTTGGCGAGAGAGAGAGCATACTGCAGTGGATGCTGAGGTCATGAATGATCCCAATGCTTTGGATGCTTTGCGAGGATGTGGTTTGCTAACATTCTTTAAGTTGCCAAATATGAAAGCAAACACACAGCTGCTTGAGATGCTCATTGATTGCTGGAATATTGAAGAATATGCTTTTATGATTGATCAGATGCCACTCAAGATAGAAGTGGAAGATATTTACTTCATCATGGACCTTGTCCTTATCGGCGACAACATCTTGCTCTGAGGACAGGCCTAGAGCTGCACCTTGGACCTATTTTCATTATTGATAGGTCACCTTGTGCTTAGCATCAATCAGTATCATGGGTCTTTGAATGAGTGGTTTCCCTTGTGTTCGACATCAGCTTACATTATCACACATTGGGATTCATGTAGTACCTTGGTTTCCATTTGACCCTATTGGTGGATACCTCGCCTCTGTGTCAGCTTTCATTATTGGTTGGTTCAGAGGGTTTCTACTGTGCACTAGCTACATCTTGTGCATGCTGGAAACATACTTCGGTCGGGTTACTACATCTTTTTGTCCGATTCCTTCCACATTATTGGCCTACGGGTTACACTCGTGCTAGATTGATGAAGGATGCCTCAATGCCTTCCTTCTAGCAAATCTTTCCCTATCTAGTTTGACTCATTGCTCTGGGGCAGAGATCTAGAGTCCATTTGGTAGTACCTTGGGGTTTACAGTCATTAGTGGTAGATCCTTCGCTATTGATAGTGGGAAACCATCATTGTCTCCTGATTGATAGATTCTTATAGGTGTTCGACTCCAACTCATCTATTCACACTTGTTAGATTGTACTGGGTACCTTGACGCTCATTATCATTATTGGTGAGTAGTCTCACGTTTGTTAACGGTATACATCAATGACCAGTAATCAAACGATTTCTCACATGGCCGACTTCAGATCATTTATTCCCATGTTGTAGAAATGTACCATGGTGGTCGGTGAAGACCTCAAGTTGTATCAGCATTCATTGGTTCACTTGATAGTGGCTCTTGTTGCTGCTAATTGACACCACTCCACCCTATATGTTGTAGTCATTCATGGCGACATTTTATATGCTGGAACCTAAGTTTGCAGTGTAGTACCATCTTATTCCATCATGTTCATTTGGTACTTTTTGGGATCAGTGTTTGATATCAGTGATGTGCTTCATCCTTCAGCATCGTTGACAGTCTTATATGTGATATTTAGAAATGTACTTGTTCGATCGTGATCAGATGATCCATTATGTATTTTCTAGTCATTTATACTTGTATACTTAGTGGATCTGCTTATACTCGATATGTGGACATGCTGTACTTTTTCTGAGCATGAGTCTGCCTGCCTAAGACAGTGTTTCTTTCTGATCTCCTTTTGTGGCTAGGCAGGTTGAACTCTGGTGAAGTCCTTCTCAGTTTTCGATAGATTTTCTTTCCATGAACTTGCTTAATACATTTCGGCCATCATGTACCCCTTCTGACCTTATATAGTAGGGGGAATCTGTTATAGCTCCAAATCTCACTCATATGGTTTGTGATGCTGCAGTCATGGCCTAGGGCAACCCCTCCTTCCAGACGTGGTCCTAAAATTTAAAAAACAGTGTTTTATTCCCTATACGCGACTTTTCCCTGAGCTAAATGCGCGTATACCCGGCTCTGCATATACCCAACCCACGTATACCTATTAAAACACTTAAAAAAATATAAATCTCCTTAATTTCAGGTGGAGATCACGGGTTTCATTTGTTGATGACCTGTGAGTGCCTGTGGCCCAACTGTTCCCAACTAATTCCCAACTAAAAAACTACTTTGGGAGAAGTATATAAGGATTCAATGGGAAGGGAGAGAAGAGAGAGAAAGATTATTATGCTGAGATTTCCCTGACCATGTCTGAAGATCCTAGTGCCTCCTGCACTTCCCCCATTTTATAGGAAACCCTTGTTTCCTTGTGTGTGTTGATGTCTTCACACTACTTGAGATATCATGGAGTAAGTCATGGAAGGAGTTTGTTAAAGGCTTGAGACTGGACGAATCCGGAGGTTGGTTCCACTTTGAGCCTACGAAAGGACGAATTAGGTGAAATTATTCATTTCTGTACTTTATTTGTCTATAATAAAAGAAACACATGTCTTTGTTCCTGATATAACTTTTCTTCATGTTTATGATGTTCATGGATTCATAAGTGAATGGTTGTTTAATTGCATAACTAACTGCCTTTCTTTATAATATGAAGATGGTTTCTTGATGACATTTAGTCCATATACTGTTGTACTTCCTGGAATTGATTGTTGTGTAGGTTAAAGGAGCAAAGGAACTCCAAGAAGGGTTTGGACCCTGGAAGGCTCTTCTCAAATGTAGGACCTCACGTACGCCCCCTTTACCATAGAGTTTGCTTATATTAGAATTATGGCTGTGTGGAATGTGTGTTTCTCTGTATAGATAACCTTCAGTCTACTAGGGTAACCACCCAAGACCCTAGGGGAATTTGTCCCACAACATCATCTCAATCAATATGTCCACAAGGAAATTGTATGCATTATCGGGATATGAGTCCATTTCCAGTACGGTCGAATTACTTCCACGTTGCATATTAAGTTTCAAGATAGAGCATGAAATCTCTTGAAACAATATACGATTCACTCTCAAATATTTTATCATGTATGCCCCTACATACACATACAAGATAGCCTGTGTTTACATTGGTTTATATTTTATCCACATACAACCTACATTTACACTAGTTTCATTGTAAAGCATTGAAAGTAAAAGTAAAATCCAGACATACATGGTTGTAGTTTGAAGAAATGCTATTGAAGAGGTTTTGTCCATATCTAGGAGTTGTTTTATGAAAATTTGGTGATTCCTCTACTAAGGACCACAAACATTGGGAGTGCACACAAGGTCGACTACTAACGATCAAATATTCTTTATGGTTTGGCTATTCAAGTGGGGCATCCCATGAAGTTCTATGAGCATACATCTAAGATTCAAAAGGGGTCCTATGTAAGTTCTTTTAAATGATATCCCTTGGAAGCTTTAACATAGTCCTCAGTAACATGATACAGAGGACCAACCAAAAATAGACCATTTGATTGTGTCGAAGTTTGAAGAACCATGTCACCCTTTTTTAAATGACCATTGCTACTGTCATTTTGAGAAATTACTTTAATGCAAAACAATTGGGATTGTTGGGAGCACCAACCTTGAATGTACTTTCCTCGGCACCCAACAAAATAAGGAATAGCAGGTTAGCACCCATCAGTTTTAACAATAATGTGCCAAATTTTTGGATAAAACAAAGACTTTTTCAAAACTATTTTTCTCACTAGCATTCCTTTTACCTCTAAGAGCAAAGACCATTTCATCTTCAAGATTGTCCAAGTGAGTGTACTAATATACAACAATGTTTTAAGTATAGGGGGTTTACGCATGAGGCACAATACTTGCTAAGGTTTTGCAAATGGGGTAGCAAGCTAAGTGGGCTTGATTGTGGGGAAAACTCCACCAGTTAAGCGCGCTTGAGCCAGAGGAGTTCTGGGATGGGTGACCTCCTGGGAAGTCATGGTTACTGAGTGCAAGTCCCGGAAGTGATGATTGATGCTATGTGATTCGTTCTCCACTTTTCACTAGTTTCAATCCCACTTCTTCACCCCTGTGAGCATCACCCGATGCAATGAGTGCTAAGTGAACTATTCAAAAATCATGAGAAACGACTACCTCTCATGGAAATGGTCATACGTTTGAATGACTTACTTAACGCAGTTGAATCCCAAAATGATATCTAATATAATGCACTACGTAAATCCCCATACTTAAATTCAAAAAGAGTCAAGGGATCTCTACCTGAATGGTTCATGAGGCACAATACTTGTTAAGGTTTTGCAAATGGGGTAGCAAGCTAAGTGGGCTTGATTGTGGGAAAAACTCCACAGTTAAGCGCGCTTGAGCCAGAAGAGTTCTGGGATGGGTGACCTCCCGGGAAGTCCTGGTTACCAGGTGCAAGCCCCGAAAGTGATGATTGATGCTATCTGATTCGTTCTCCACATTTCACTAGTTTCAATCCCACTTCTTCACCCCTATGAGCATCACCCGATGCAATGAGTGCTAAGTGATTTATTCAAAAATCATGAGAAATTAGTCAGTTACGACTACCTCTCATGGAAATGGCCATACGTGAATGACTTACTTAACGCAGTTGAATCCCAAAAATGATATCTAATATAATGCATTGCGTAAACCCCCTAATACTTAAACTCAAAAAGAGTGAAGGGATCTCTACTTGAATGGTTCATGAGGCACAATACTTGCTAAGGTTTTGCAAATGGGGTAGCAAGCTAAGTGGGCTTGATTGTGGGGAAAAACTCCACAGTTTAGCGCGCTTGAGCCAGAGGAGTTCTGGGATGGGTGACCTCCTGGGAAGTCCTGGTTACTGGGTGCAAGCCCCGGAAGTGATGATTGATGCTATGTGATTCGTTCTCCACATTTCACTAGTTCCAATCCCACTTCTTCACCCCTGTGAGCATCACCCGATGCAATGAGTGCTAAGTGAACTATTCAAAAATCATGAGAAATTAGTCAGTTACGACTACCTCTCATGGAAATGGTCATACGTGAATGACTTACTTAACACAGTTGAATCCCAAAATGATATCTAATATAATGCAAACCCCCATACTTAAATTCAAAAAGAGTCAAGGGATCTCTACTTGAATGGTTCATGAGGCACAATACTTGCTAAGGTTTTGCAAATGGGGTAGCAAGCTAAGTGGGCTTGATTGTGGGAAAATCTCCACAGTTAAGCGCGCTTGAGCCAGAGGAGTTCTGGGATGGGTGACCTCCTGGGAAGTCCTGGTTACCGGGTGCAAGCCCCGGAAGTGATGATTGAGGCTATGTGATTCGTTCTCCACATTTCACTAGTTTCAATCCCACTTCTTCACCCCTGTGAGCATCACCCGATGCAATGAGTGCTAAGTGAACTATTCAAAAATCATGAGAAATTAGTCAGTTACGACTACCTCTCATGGAAATGGTCATACGTTAATGACTTACCTAACGCAGTTGAATCCCAAAATGATATCTAATATAATGCACTGCGTAATCCCCCATACTTAAATTCAAAAAGAGTCAAGGGATCTCTACTTGAATGGTTCATGAGGCACAATACTTGCTAAGGTTTTGCAAATGGGGTAGCAAGCTAAGTGGGCTTGAGTGTGGGAAAAACTCCACAGTTAAGCGCGCTTGAGCCAGGGGAGTTCTGGGATGGGTGACCTCCTGGGAAGTCCTGGTTACTGGGTGCAAGCCCCGGAAGTGATGATTGATGCTATGTGATTCGTTCTCCACATTTCACTAGTTCCAATCC
>APFE030853913.1:178769-190261 GCA_000404065.3 Pinus taeda | reverse complement strand
GGATACTTTATTTAAATTTCTGAAATCAATACATAAACGGATCTCACCTGTCTTCTTTCTTACGGGCACCAAGTTTGATATCCAATCTGAAAATCAAATTGGCACAATGATTCCTGACTTATACAACCTGTTTACCTCTTTCTCAATTGATGACAGCAATTTGGGATTGATTCTCCTCAACTTTTGACGAAAAGGCTTCTGATTTGGCTTGATAGGAATAGTATGCTGGATGATATTTGTATCATATGTTTTCAGATCTGAATAATCCCATGCAAACACATCAGAGAATAAAGACAACAATTTCATATACTCAGCTTTTACCTTTGGTGATAATGACCTTGATAACTTAACCATCTTGGGATTTTCAGCTGTCCCGATGTTCACCTCTTCAACACCCTTTTCCGTCGGTCTCAATGTCGGTTTGCGAGCCACATCATCTTGGTCAAATAGCTCCTCTAAAGGAATCAAACCTTTAGGAATAATATTGTCCTTAAGTTGCAGCACATCCATTTGATTTACTTGTATGTTGTCATCACCATCATCATTTTCAGTATCTATTGAGGAATCTTTGAACTTACCCTTATTTTGCAGAAACTCATTGATCTCTTCATCATCTTGAAAAACTTGCCAACATCTTTGATTATCTGGGACGGTGGGATGATGCTTCACATGAATCTAAAATTTGTTGCTAGAATTCATTGGGATCTTTAAATTGCTTGCTACCTTAGCAAGTCCATCCGCAACACCATTTTGTAGGCGAGGCACACATGTCAAGGTATAATCTGAAAACAACTTCAAAATGTCTAAGACTGCATTACGATATGCCCTCATGCGAGGGTGTTTGGCCTGAAACTCACCCTTTACTTGCTTGATCACTAGCTCAGAATCCCCATAGACCGCAATCTTCTTAGCTTTCAGTTTCTTAAGAATCTTTAGGCTAGCGATGAGAGCCTCATATTCTGCCTCATTATTTGAACAATCAAATGCTAGTTTATAAGAACACACTCTCACCTTGCTTGGAACTTTGTCTTGAGTGGAAAAAGCACTTCGAATCCACACACCAATACCAGCACCATCACTACCTACTGCGCCATCAAAATCCATGGTCCAAAGACCATCTTCATCCTCCTCCAAGTGTTGAAATTGTACTGCCTCTGATTTTTCCATTTGCTGCCCCTTTTCTTCAACTGTTTGATCCATGATAGCTTGCTTTTCTCCTCTTTCCTTTTGTAGTACCTCTCTGAAATTTTCGGTGATCTCTGGTATATCTTCTTCTTGAACTAACTGACTATCTATATCATTAAAAATATCAGCAAATAAAACAAACGATTCCAAATCAGTATGTACATAATTTACAGGATGATTGATCGGCTTCTCTTTGCTAGTTATCATATATTTCATATTTTGCTCAGGATATAGCTTTCTCATTTGACCAAAGACTGGAATTGTGGCATAAGAGAAGTCTAACTGCAAAGTACCCTTCAACTTAGCTCCCCAAGATCTCGAAAGTAGCATACCAAACCGTGGAGGAATGTCTGCCACAACCACATCCATCAAGACATTTTTCGCCGGGATTTGATCTAAGCTAACAACCAGATCTTTGATGAGCCCGATGCATCTCACGCGGCTGGAATCAAATGAATATAAATCATGATATTTTCTGGTAATGTCTAATCCCAGCTTCTCCATGATTGCCTTTGGCATCAAATTGTGTGAAGCACCCGAATCAAACATGGCATTATGTAAGACATATTCATGCAATCTCAAACTGATATAGAAGGGAGGAACATCACCCTCAGGGGACTGACCATCCAATGCTGGCCCAAAAATCAATTCGGGCTGATCATCTTCAACGTTCACCGTGTCAAGCATGGGATCAAAGTTCACAATTTTGGAAACTTGACCTTGGTAGCTGTTGTTTTTCATGATTTCAGTCAAGGGAATAGATACTTTTAATTTGGAAATTTCATTTTCCAAACTAAATGCTAAAACTTTGTCGACTTCTTTGGCCGAAATCTCTCTTCTATCTTTGATTATAGCTGCCTGATTTGTCTTTTCTGCTGCTGATATCTTGCTAGTTGTGGGATCAATTGTCTCTTTTCCTTTCTTCGGCGGCGTCGGTCAATCCATCTTTGGTGCTGTGGCTTCTTTCCTTTTCTGAATGGGATTGATAGGCACATCTCGATTCCTTAATGAATACTGCTTTTGTTGAGTGGACAAGGCATTCAAATATCCTCTTTGGTAATCATCTAAATCTGCATCATTAGCCAAGATAAAATCTTCGTCTTGCTGAGCACCTGAACTTTCTCCATACTCATCTTCTTCGGTAATGTAAATGGGCAGGTCATCAGGAGTGAAGAAGTGATTTTGGTCCCCTGCTACATCAGCATCTTCATCTGAATCTTGAGTTACAAAATTCTACAAAAGAGGAGTTTTGATTGGTTTTTGGGCTGTTGGCTCTTGTACTCTTGGTTCACGCTGCTTGATTCTGTACTGAGGTTGCTGCTGGCCACGGTAATTTGGATTACGAATCTGCTGTTCTGATTTGTCAAGGTTGAGTCTTTTGAACATCTCGCAAAGCCAAGGTGGTTCTGATGATGTAGATTCTTCCTTTATAGTCACTCTTTTCTCTGCCTTCAAACGTGCTCTCTTGTCGTTCAGATTTGCCTCAACATTGACAGCGATCTTTTGCATATCTTCTAAAGTAGGTGGATCTCTATCCCGCAATGAGTAAGCCATCTCCGGATCGAAACCATCCGGGAATTTAAGAAGAGCTGATTTTCTAGATGGTCTTAAATCATTAGGGATAGCATTATAAACTGTATTGAACCTGATAATATAATCTTGGACAGACTCACCGGGATTGCGTTTGATATTATTGTACTCAGCATTAATTTGGAGCGGATCCTTTCTAAGTTCCCAACGATCAAGAAACTGCTTCTGAAGCTCAGCCAAGGTAGGCATACTTCTGGCTCCCAAACCTCTGAACCATTTTCTTACTTCTCCTTCGAATGTTTGCACAAACAATCGCATAGTTACATCTTCGTCATCAATTTCATATAAATCATAAAAAGTAGCCATTTTGTCTATGTGCTGCTGGGCGGAAACACTTTGAGGAGTGCCATCAAATAGAGGAATTTTACTTTGGTAATCCGCTGGCATATCACGCAATTGCTGAGGTAAAGCAAGAGGTGCAAAGCGAGCAGCCATTGCTCTTGGTGGATTTGCTCTCGGTGTTGTTGGCGGAGTGGATGCAGCTACTGTATGGGGAGTATGCGGAGGTGTATGCGGAGGAGAAGAAATATGGGATGAAGAAGAGGAATTAGTTGTAGTTTCAGAGTAGGTAATTATAGGCTGCAAAGGAATGGTAGGAATGAAAGGCGGTTCAGTAGGAATCCTTGAGGTAGATGCCGTGACGGTGGATCCAATGTTTGCAGATATGGCTTCCAAAAACTCAGAAAGATTGGCTGCTTGGATGGTGGTCTGAAGGTGTCTCAAGATAAAATTATCAATTAATTTATTATGCCTTTCAAATTCAAGAGCTGCAGTGAAGTCAGGATTTGGAACAATAGAATCGAGAGCGTTTTCGGACTTAGTCTTGAACAATGACAATTCAAACCTTGCATCAAAAGGAATGTCTTCAAGGTATTCAATAAGTGCGGGACATGAATGAGATTTAATAAATGGAGTCACCGAGCTTTCTTGACGGAGGAATTTTCGAATCAGATTTGGATTTTCATAAACGGGCGGTGGATTCGGATCTGGATTAGCTCTTGTATGTCTTTTCGAAGCCAGTGTATTTATCACGAGATCAAAATAATGAAGGTAATTCAGCCAATCGTTTATTAGAATCAATCATCCAAAGGTCTAAAACGATCAAAGGTACTGGGGTGATCTGCAAGTCAAAGTTTCGCAAGCTAACCGGAGATCGACTGAAGCAGCATTTATCTACTTTCGCTTATGCATAGCAAGAGCGTTTCGAAGCTACCTGGCGTGACTTCAGACTTCGTCTAAGACTTGTGAAACAAACTCATCAACAAGCAAACCATTTGAGATTTCTTCCCCAGTATGGTTGCCACTATGTTACCGCTCAAATCCGCCTTAGGCTGAAATAAGGCAAGACTCAAGGCCACATCAAACCACGCTCAGCCTCGTAGCTCGCCCTACGAGGACAGGAGAGGGCTCTCTCCGGGTCAAACTCGGCAAAAGATAATCGAAAAGGCTCGAGATGACCGAATTGATGACTGATTTTAGGCTAGGTATTAAGTACAAAGAGTTTAGAATTGATTTTTTATGAATTTTGTTGAAATCAAGGGAAAGGCAATTTTGGGTGCGGGGATGAGGCACAGTTTTTGCAGAGGCCCACTTGGGGCAAGATAGGAAATTGTTTTTATGCCTTAAAGCAGGTGAGATGGATAGATCAGACCGGTGAGAGGCTAAAGAGAGCAAGGGGTCTCAAGGATTCTCCTTAAACTGAAGAAAACATAAAATATTAAACAAATTTAAAGGCAGAGCATAACAATTTTATGGATTCTACCTTAACACTTCATTTGCTTAATAAGAGAATATTCAATAGAGATAATGATGCACATACACAAATTACAAGTACTGAAAGAAACACACCATCAAGACATAAAGCCACATGGATCCCAAGTAGTGCTACAAAACCCTGGTCTTTCCTTTGCCAAAAATGTTGTAAATATGTACAATATAGTCTCAAAACTATCCCAAGAGTCCAACCCCTGCTACTGAATGAAAAATTACATATATAGACCAAGCCAAACCATTCCCTAACCTCTAGGGGTTGAGCTCCTCCTTCTAGGAGCTGTTTCAACCAATTCTAAACTGAACACTACAAACTAGGCAATCAAAACAACTTGCCTCTATAAACTTGGAAACCAATTCATTCATTAATTTTTGCCATTTTATGAATGAATCTTCTAGAATAGGTAAAAAGAGCCATGTCAATCATGAAATTACATTAGTTACATCAAAGAGAGTGAAAAATCCCATCAAAAGTCAAGACTGGTCAAAAGTTGCGTTGTCCTGAGCTGAAAGTGCAAAACTGGCCAATTTCCCCTACGCGTAGCGCGCCATTTCCCTACGCATAGCGCGCTTTTCAGGCCAATTTTGAGCTGCTTCCCGGCATCCAAATGAGGCACAAGTGGGCTTGCTGGAAAGTTCTGGATGTCTACTATCCATCCCAAGTGGAATTTGTCAATTTGGTGGCCATTTTCCCCTCCAAAATTGCAATCTCCCAAGACTTCTTCCTGTGTGTCCAAAAAGTGGCAAAAGGTCATTTTTTGCTTGTTTTTTGACCTTTTGGGGGCTCAAATCTCCATGAAATTTCTTGGCCATGACTGAGCAGTTGTATTTTGTCATGAAAAATCCAAAAATGCAAACTTTTCCTGAAATGGACCTCCCCAACGAAAGCGTAGCGCCCGGCGCGCTACGCGTTGGGGACAAAAACCTGTTTTTGACAAAAATTTTCAAAAATGACCAAAATTGCTCCAAATTGTCTGAATTTTGAGCTGGGGGTGTATCATTCAGTGCCATGTTCCCTCAAGGTGGCATCAGCCAAAATTTGAAGTGGATCGGGCCTTTTCTTCCGTTTTAGTGCTTTGGCCAATCGTCTCTTGAGAACCTTCATTTTTGCCTTGCACACGTGCATGCGGGCCCAATAATGATTCTTCATGTGGTGGAGCATATCTTTGTCTCTATTGGCTTTCGCCAACAACTTTTCCAAGTGAGTGTTCACCCGAATAAGCATGGATTCTCGATCTATGGGTGTCAAATCACCGAGTCTCCTACGGGCCAATTCCCAATCTTCACGAATCTTCCGCTGCTCATAAAGCTCGTGCTCATCCTCCAACTGTTTGTTGTGTTGCTCTAAATAGTTAATCACCCATTTTTCCATCTGCAATTTCTTGTGCAGCGACTCATTCTCGGTCCTTTGCTCTCGGATGATCTCCTTGAACTCTGAGGCAGGAGAGATAGCCTCAATATCAATGACATGTGTATCCGGACCTCTTGAAGGACCCTCATCAATCATGGGCCTCTTGCCCCTGTCCTGAACCTGTACCTGTGCTGAAGAAGGTGGTGAGACCCCTTCCACATGGTGTGGAGATAGTACTCGTTGTGTCGATGAAGTCAACGAGACCCCTTCCACCCCGGGTGGAGATAGTACTCGCCGTGCAGCTGCAAATAAGGCTCTGGGGCCTTTCTGATATCTTACATATGCTGGAGCATAAACATGCTCAGTCTCATGAATGTCTGACTGCTGTGTAGGCCCCTCATGAATATCAAACTGCTGGGAAGGCCCTCCCTCATCATGGACAATCTTAGGAGGTGGATGTGGCATTGTGAAGAAGTCGCGAGAAATGAAATCCTCCCATGGAATACCTTGTTGTGCTAACTGATGCATCACTATGATCTCGATCAGTGCATAATGATATATACTTTTGAGTTGCTGTGCAGGGCTCTTCCTTTGCACTACGGGCACCATCTTCTCTATATTCCGGCACATGAAAAAGGGAATGTTCATCATTCGTACCCAAGTAAAATTCATCAACAAACGGATATGGTACGAATATAAACGTGAAAATCGGCCCTCACAAGTAAAATAGTGCATGATAAGCCTCATAAAGGGTGCATACTCCTCCCTTAGAAATCTGAAAGGAAAAACAGAAGTAAGGTTCTTCATGAATCCGGGTTTTATGTATGGTTGATAATGAAATTTTCCTAGTAGCTAGCGCTTGGTCCACTCTTCCCCAACATTTGGTATCCCGGTGGCTTGAGCAACAACCTCAGGTGATAATGTGAAATCCACTCCTGCAAGGTTCACATGGCCATTGTGCAAATGTAGGACAAACAAGCGGGCTAATTCCCTGTGATGTTGAATTTGTGAGATCCTCTCACAATACTCAAAGCATGATTGGTATCGAAAACAAGACAATGCAAATGGACAAGCTTGCAAATAAGCCAAAGAGGTGGGCTCCTCTCTAACATGCCGACCACCTTTACCACCCTTGTGATGCCTCCTAGGCACTTCTTCCTCCGGTGTTGATCCACTGTAATCACTCTGCTCATAATCTGATTCGGTTTCTGACATGGTTTTGAAGACAAATTTGCTGAACTATATGTGTTGACTGTGCACAAACTTGATTGCTGTTTGACTTTATATGTTGTTACCAAGGGGACATAAAGACAAGGGAATTGTTAGGGAAAGGGAAACATGAGGGAATTAGGGGAAATGAAATAATGAGGAATTTATGGAAGGGAAAGAACATAGGAAACTATGATAGTGTAGGATTTGGGGTGAAGTAAGTTTTGGGGCTAAGTAGGGTTTTGAAATTTTTTGGAGAAATATTGTGGAATTTTATGGGAAATTTGAAACGAAATAGTGATGAATATGAGAGGAAAAATGAGGGTGAATCATGGGAAAACCTTGGGCAACATATCTTTGAAACCCTATCAAACTTAGTCTTTCATTTTACACATCAACATTAGGGTATTTTGTTTTTAATTTCATGGCATATTGGTCATATTTCCTTTACATTTATTTTGCAAAAAATAACCAAAACAACCATGAGAGAGCTTACTTGTAACTTGCTTGAGCTGAGAGAGGTGTATTGTGTGTTTGTTGCAAGTTTTAGGGCGAAATACCCAACGCGTAGCGCCCTCTGCCCAACGCGTAGCGCCCTTGTATTTTTGCACTGCCAAAACCTCCCCTACGCGTAGCGCGCACTTCGCTACCAAGACTACCCAACTTTGCTCAATAACTCATGAAATCGCCTTTGCAAGTTTGCACTTAGCTTGTGAGAGGCAAATGAGTTACAAATGAAGTTTAATGTGCTTTTATAGGCTTGCTTTAAATTTACATTTGCCCAAAACCCACTTTCTAATGTTTTGAGTGTTGACACTTTTTGAACTTAATTGGCTCTGATTTTTTATTTCTTTTCTTTGAAAAATTGGTTGAACTGATGGTTTCTTCTGAAAATTTTTGCAGGGATAACTTCTAAGGTGCTTTGGCAAAGGAGACCAAGGCTGCACTTTGACATTTGGAAAATTTGAAAATTTGAGAATTTTGACAAAAAATGAGAGAATGACCTTTGTTTTTCAAAAACAGAGTTTTTGAAAACAAAGTGGAAATTTAGCTGAAGAATAGTGAAAATTGTTGAAATGATGCTTTATGAAGGACATCCCTTTGGCCTGCTGGTCCTTTATGACTTCTTAAGTCAAAATTTGACTCAACCCTAGACCTAAGACCTGGAAATTTAAAACAAGACAAATGACTTTTTGAAGACTTTATTGACTCAAACAAACCTGAACCAGCAGTGCCAAACAAGAGGGGGATAAAAGACACAAGCTCCTCCAGTAGAGTTATGGCATGCATAACGGAATGCAACATGATCACACTGATGGGACACCTAATTATGAAATGCAAAGAGCTTTGATCTCTGGTGGAGGGCTACTAGACCGACTCTAACATTGGCTCCAATGGGGATGGTAGCTCTTTGGAGATGCCAAGAACAGTAGATCTCTGGAAGAGCAGACAGTTCCTTCACTCATTGGGCGATGGAGTCATTATTCTGACACAAAATCTTGAGAGTTTGACTGAAAAAACAAATATTGCTTTGACCAAACTAGACTCAAAACTAAAGACTAAGACAATTGACTTGACAAACTAAGACCTACTAACTTTCATTTTCAGAATTATAGCCTTCACTTCGGGCCCCAAACTGAAGATGAAAAGTTAGTGTACATGTGCGATAGAACAAAAGTAAAATGATATATACAATGATAATGAATTGAGCAGAAAATACTCAAAAGTGATATCTCTTTAATAGCCGACCATTGATCGGCCCTCCAAGATATTCATCTCCGTTCATCTCTTTGAGAAGAAAAGCATTTTGGCCACGATATGCTGCAATCTTATAAGGTCCTTTCCACAAATTTTCAAATTTGCCATGCTTTCCCTTGTCTTCATGACGAGCATCCCATCTTAAAACAACCTCATCCAGCTGAAATGTATCTGCCTTTGCTTTCCGGTCATAAATCCTTTTGATACGCTCCTACAATTTGCAAGTGTTTTGAAATACCTCCTCCCGTGTCTGCTGCAAATGAATCATCTGATTTATTCTTCTCTGCATAGGATCTTCTTCACTACCCGCTTCTTGAAGCAATTTGACTACCGGGACAGCAAGTGAAGTGGGAAAAACCGTGTATGTTCCGTACACCAACTCGAAAGGAGACATACCAATAGACTTTTTCTGACTCACCCTATCAGCCCATAATGCATTTATCAACTTCTTGTGCCAGCCCTTTTTGCTGATTTCCAACAATTTCTTAATGATATTGACCAAAGACTTGTTAGATGACTCAGCCAATCTGTTTCCTTGAGGGTGGTATGCGGTTGAAAGGCCCAAGCTAATGTTGTACTTATAACAAAACTCAATCATCTTTTTTGACTTAAACGCTACTGCATTATCCGTGATTAGCTTACTTGGACATCCAAAGCGTGACAAAATATTAGCCTCGAGAAAAGAAATGATTACCGCATCCGTAGCTTGTCGAGTAGGAATTGCTTCAATCCATTTTGTGAAGTAGTCCGTGGCCTCCAATATCCATCGATGTTGTCCTGATGATGCCGGATGAATTTCACCAATGAAATCCAATCCCCACTGCTGAAAAGGTGCGCTGATTTCAATTGGTTTGAGAGGCAAAGGCTGGAGCTTCTGCTTTCCTTGAAAAATTTGGCATTCGTGGCAATTTTTAACCGCTTTATATACATCTGAAAATAGTGAAGGCCAATAATTAGCCTGCCCTTAGTATCTTGTTTGCCGTGGTCTTCCAAAACAAATGACCTCCACAGTCTCCTCTATGAAAGTCTTCTACGACTCTTTGGGCTTCATCCTCTACCAAACAATTTAATAACATCCCGCCAGGGTCTTTCCAAAACAATGCTGAATCGAGAATGCAAAATTTAGCAGCCTTCAATTTCAATGTTCTACTTCTGTTTCTTGGCATTCCAGGAGGTGAAGATAAATGCTGAAGTACATATAAAATATCAGCATACCATGGGGAAGAAAGAAACATTTCAGATACCTGAATAGATGGGTTCTCCTCATCATCATCAGACATAGCAGTAATCAAATTTATATCTAGGATTTGCAGATTTGTTTCAGCCATTAGCTTCGCGAGTCCTTGACCTTTGATCAGCTTGGTGGGTTTAATTTCAACATCATATTCTAACAATGCAGCAATCCACTTACCCCTTCTCCCTTCTCGATCTTCCTGTACTAAAACATCTTTAACTGTTGCGTTGGGAACATAAGCTAGAATATGAGAATGCAATATGTACACACGGAAATCCTTCAAGGCCTTAACAAGCGCCAATGCTTGCTTCTTAATGATGTTATATTTCAATGCCCCATCTCTAATTATGCGACTGAAAAAGGCAATGGGATTTTCTACACCTTCTCTCTTCTGCATTAGCACAGCTGCCAAAGTGTGCTCAGAAGCAAATGAAAATAAAATAAAATCTTGAGTGTAGTCGGGGCTGATCAAAATAGGAGCTGTAGAAAGAGCTAATTTCACTAGATTAAATTATTTAACCGCCTCTTCGGTCCACTTTACCTGGCTGTCCTTTTTGAGCATGCTTGTGATCTCTCTTAGATGCTCTGCTAGATTTGGAATAAAACGACGCAGAAAATTCAGTTTACCATTGAAAGACTGAATTTCTTTCTTGTTCCGGGGCTGTTCAATTTGTTGAATGGCTTCAACACGTGCTGGATCAATACGGATGCCGTCTTTAGATATGATGTGACCAAGAAGTTTTCCCTCATCCATAGCAAAAAGACTCTTTTTCGGATTCAACGATATGCCATATTTTCTGCACTTTTGGAAAACAATTTTCAAATGATACAAATGTTCCTCGTCAGAATTTGAAAACACGGTTAAATCATCAAGATAAACAACCAAGAATACATATTTCTCATTGGCGAAAGCCACGTCCATTGCACGCTAAAAGGTGGCTCCTGCATTTTTCAAACCAAACGGCATCGTTGCATAATGAAATGTTCCCCATGGAGTGGTGAATGCGGTCTTGTCACGGTCATCTTCATGCACTAAAATCTGATTGTAACCTGAATAACCGTCGAGTAGTGACATCCTTGATGCTCCAACTACTCGCTGCAATATATGATCCATTTTGGGCAGCAGATAATTGTCCTTTAAGGATACTTTATTTAAATTTCTGAAATCAATACATAAACGGATCTCACCTGTCTTCTTTCTTACGGGTACCAAGTTTGATATCCAATCTGAAAATATAATTGGCACAATGATTCCTGACTTATACAACCTGTTTACCTCTTTCTCAATTGATGGCAGCAATTTGGGATTAATTCTCCTCAACTTTTGACCAAAAGGCTTCTGATTTGGCTTGACAGGATTAGTATGCTGGATGATATTTGTATCATATGTTTTCA
>APFE030853913.1:150638-163637 GCA_000404065.3 Pinus taeda | reverse complement strand
ACTCATATCTTGAGTCTTGGTGATGGCGTCATGTAAGGAGTTAGGCTTGAAAGCCTTGACCCAACCATACAACAATTCAATTAAACCTTATGTAAAGGGCATAATCAACCTCTACTCAAAAATATTTGTCAGCGTGACTGCTAACTTGTGGAATTATAAGATGTTGAATTCTAAGATGTAGGACTCTAATTTCCTAATATACTTGAGTTGTGATAGATCTCTGAAGTGTATGTCAAGATGCTTCCAATCAAAAATATATATCAACATTTGAGTGAAGTCTACAATAGATTATTGTGAAGTGCCCCTAGGTGACCAATCCATGGTACCACCATTCATGTGTCTCCCATTCCAATTGTAACGTGGAAAATTTGATATATTTTGCTTCCAACATGGGATTAAGTTGGAAGTAGTTGTCCAACTTTTGTATCTAAGCCCTTCCAGAGCACTTAGATAATCCATCAAAAGAGGGAATGGATAGTCTACTAAACTTGCACATCATATCATGATTTCGTTGTGCCCTCGGTCTATTATTGTATTTGATGTTGTTGAACTCTTAGAAAGTAATGGTTGTGCATACGTATTCCCCTAATGCTACATACTCCTTAAAGTATTCAGTAAAGTTTTCATGTTGTTTGCTCCTTGGGTTAATGTTTTCTGGCCATCTACAAATTGGGAAAGTAAGGGTCTATGATGTTTTCCACTAGTTTCCCATGAGTTAGATTATGCAAAGATATGAAAGAGCCTGTATTATGGTTGCTATTCCCTTAAATTAAAAGCCATGTTACCAACATTTTCTCCAATAGTAGAATTCTTACCTATGTTGTGTAGATTTCCCATAACCTAAGCGAAAAATTGAGCCATTTGTTGTTGTCCTTGGGCTATTTGTTGCTACCCCTATATTAATAGCTGGGACATTTGTTGTTGCCCTTGGATTGGAACATTCAAGAGGCTAATGGGGTATTGTTCTCCCTTGTCCTCCATGATTGAACTGTATGTAAAATTTTTCCTCTTGATTGTAACAATTACTCTACCTTCTGGAAGCATACAGGGCTCATATGCTCACATGCTAAACTAGATGCACAAATTTGATACCACTATAATATCCCTAGGGAAATTTTCGGCCCTTAGGGTTAACAACATATAAAAATATTTTCTCAAAAATCACAATAACCTTTCAATTCAACAAAATGATAGTGGAAATACAATGATGTAAACAAGTAATGATCAATAGTACATTCAAATTACAATGTTCATCCTAGGGTTGTTACAATCAATAAGATTTAATATACAGCCCTAAAAATTTAGTAACATAATAGTGCTAAAAACTTTAACAACCACTAACCAAATCCAAATATGTTGTTACTACTTTAATACAACAACTCATTGTTTTGTTAGTTGTAAGCCTTCCAAACTCCTTGAAATTATGTTGCTACATTAGTTTGAACTTTAATTGCTTCCAAAGACTCTTTGCATTGCCAAATAGGGCTTATGACATACCCTTCCCTATCCAATATTTTCCTCGTTGATTTGTTACATTGGTCTAACTATTGTCTCAAGGATATGTCATTGACTTAGAAGGTTGTTTGGGTGAGTTACTATCCTAGTTCAAGCATGTGTTGTTATAGAATGGCCTTCAAAGGCGTTGCATTAACCCAAGCATACTTAAAGAGGTATATATTGCCTTAGGAAAATTCTTAATACTATGTCGTTTCCCCAAAATGGCTTCACGGAAAGTAACTAGCCACAAACATAGCTCTAGGGGACCTTAGTTGCCTCTAATAATGGTTTTCTACTCCTTAGAACCTCCCTGGCCTTGACATTAGCCTCAAAAATTCGATTAAAAGGAAGAAATGTCACGACTTAGAAGGTTTTTTAGGTGAACTACTACCCTAGTTTGAACACGTGTTGTCACAGAATGGCCCTCAATTTCCTTCATTAACAGAGACAGACTTAAAGAGGTATTTTTTTCCTTATGAAAATCCCTAATACTATGACGCTCCCCTAAAATTGGCTTGAAGAAAACGAACTAGCCTTAGACATAGACCTAGAGGACCTTTGTTGCCTCTGATAGTGGTTTTCTACTCCTTGGAACTTCCTTGGTCTTGACATAAGCATGAAAAATTCGGGGAAAAGGAAGAGTTGTCACAACGAGTCCCTTCACCAATTCCTCCACACACAAAAAACTGTTTTTTGCTTGCCAAATAAATAGATGAAAGATTTCCTTTAGAGGAATTATGCCGAACAAAAAGAGAGATTGGCCAAGGTGTAATATTTCACCACCAAAACCAATCAAAGATAAAGGGGTCTTAAAACCCTCGAAGCCTCAACTCACAAAAACAAAAATATCCAATTCAACCACGAAGAGAAAATGATTTCTCCTCTCTTATTTATATATTCTTTATAGGGTCTCTTCTCCTTATTTAATGAGAGGGATTTCAATTTTCCCTCCATTTATCCCCAATTAACCCAATTCACCTAATGTTTCCCAAAAAACATTAGATAATGAGTGTCCACCTTTATCATTGACTATAGCCTACAAGGTTGGATAGCCTACTTCACCCCTCAATTGGCCAATTAATTAGCAAAGGACATTACATACCAAACCAGCTCAAGCTAAAAGCATATCATATCTCTAACTATAAAAATGCATCAAAACGTGAATAGGTAATAAAAAAACCCATTTTGGCATACCTCTCTATAATTATATACAAATATAAACTAGCAATTGCACAAGATGTTGCAAAGGAAACGTCATAAGTTTGTGGCATATAGAAGAAAAGCATAGAAGAAGAGATATGTGATATGTTATGCCATCTAAATGTTGCCTACTTTGGAATTGTTTCCTTTGCAAAATAAATTATTGTCCCTAAAAATCAAAATATTTAACTTTACAACAGGTTTACTAGGGCCTACATGAATGGAAACCCCCAATTTCATGAGTTATGTACCCTGTGAGTTCGGTGGGAAAGATTGATGTGAAACCATATACTTACCCATCAAACCAAAAGACTCACTTGCCTTACGACAGAGATGACCATCCAAAGAAAAAGACTAAGAGACTGTTATGGAACTTGGGGGCATCCATCTTGCTAGGGGTAAATGCAACAATGTCGAAATTGCCACACAACTCTTCCATGATTACTTTTCCAAAACAACCCTATCAAATCTGCAATCCTGCTCTCAGTCGATAGCAGTCAAATCAACCCCAACCAGTCAACAGTCAAACTTCCCCTCTTGAGCTCGGTCAACCCCTTTCAAACTCGACCTTCTTTGTTGTTCAAAGTCATCCCAAAACAATGGTCAAAATTGGTCAAACTGAAGTCAGCCCTGCAGTCAAACAAGGTTGCACTCATCGCAAGTCTAAGTGCCCAAAAATCATCGGTTTCTATGCCAATAAATGTGGCGTGCTGAAATAGCGATTCTTCCACAAAATCATAGTCAAATCTGGTTGGAATCACCTTGGTCAATGTTGTTCAAACTTCAGCTGAAACAAAAAAAAGTCAACACAGTCAGAAGATGCCTTCTGAAATCTGCACATGTGAGAGAAGTATAGCAACCTGCAACTTGTATGACCCAACCAAATGAGGAGAGAGAAGATTTGTTGAGTTGAGGTGATACCAAATGAGGTTGGCAGTATCAATTATACGAGTCAGTGAGGGTCAAAAGACATGTCTCTTGGGCTTCACTAGCCTACATGATGGTGTGGTCGACCTTGAAAAATTGCACGTGCGGATTCACTTCAAAAACATGTTTCTCCTTAACCAAATTTAGTGATCTTTAGATCAATTTTGGTCCTCTCGAAAAGAGGAATTCGATGCAATAATTATCGCCATCAAATTATTTGTCCAAAGTGGAATTTGTCCCTATTTTCCAACTTTAATACTCCCTCTCAACTAGGGAGAATTCCATCTACCAATATCTGACCATCGATCATCATGCCATCCTGTCAACATGTACAATCTTTGCATCTTGTCTCAAATCCGCTAAACACTGATATAGATAATAAGAAGCATCAATCAAGAGTGAGTCACAAGACCTTACCACTCTCCACTAACAAAATTTACTGCACATAATAGGGGTAGAACCCCAATCATTCTTTATCCTGAATGTCCAAGTTATTGAATATCATGCATCCCAAACATAGGGAGTATGGTGATACAATATGCATCCATCTATAGTTTTATGGTCCCTATTATCTTTTCTAAACTCGTTGGCCAGATGAAAGGTACTTCCCAAGAGTGCCAGACTACAAGGGTAGGATGTATGTTGGAGCATCCACAGAAAAGGTGAACCACTCATCCTGCTCATATGTCATAGGAGAAGGTGAACCACTCACCCTATGCATATATCATCAGATATAAGGGAAGGTGAACCACTCACCTTGTACACAGCGTACCTATAGGGGAAATTAAACCACTCACCCTATGGTCGTACATAGCTCCAAGAAGTACCCCAGGTCCCCAGGAGCTCCCAGAGCTCAATGTCGAACTCAAGTGGGACCCTCAAGGGAGAGTCCTTCCATGACTCCAAGTCTCTCTCGTAAGGCTAGAATTTGACCTTCCTCAAGGGCTTTGTGAAAATTTTAGCAACCTGCTCATCAGTACTGATGTGTTGGCGCCTTATTTCTCCCCATTGTACCATATCCCGAATAAAGTGGTACCTGATATTAATATCCTTGGAGCTGTCGTGGAACATTCTTTAAAAGGAAAATCCCAATCTAGTTATCGCAATAGATAACAGTGGTATCCATCACGTGCTCAAATAGCTCATTAAAGAGATTCCTCAACCAAACAGCTTCACAATAGGCCATACTAGCTATAATATATTCAACCTCAATGATGCTTAGAGAAATTTATTTATGCTTTATAGTCATCCAATAAATTGAAGCAGATCCCAACGAGAAAAAACATCCTGACATGTACTTTCTATCCACCACACTGCCTACCCAATCAACATCAAAATATTCATGTGGCCTAAAATTCTCGGCAATGTATCTTAGTCCATAGTTGATAGTTCCACAAAGATATCTTAAGAGATTCTTAGCAGCAACCCAATGTATGTGATGAGGCTCAACCATGAATTGACTCAAAGTATTTATAAAGAAGAATATGTTCGATCAGGAGTTTACCAAGAACATCATGGCCCCCACAAGTTGTATATATTCAGAAGGATTTTCCAATTCGAGCCCAACAACATTTTCACATAGCTTCTTGAAGTTGAGTTCGATCGAAGTAGACACAGACTTGCATTCCACCATCCCACATCTCTCTAACAACTTCACAATGTATTTTCCTTGAGAAAGGACTTTCTCTTACTTTTTCCAAACCTCAAGGCTTAGGAAGTAATGCATCAGTCGTATGTCCTTCATCTCGAACTCAAAATTCAACTCCCTCTTGAATTGATAAATGAGAGGGCTTGCAACAGTCAGAAAGAGATCATCAACATAAAGGACCAAAATAGCAGGCATGTCATTTTCAACCTTGAAGTATAGGTTTGGATTAGCATAGCTTCTAGCAAATCCCAACTTCACGAGATAATTTTAAATCCTTTCGTACCAAGCCCTAGGGGCTTGCTTCAACCCATAGAGGGTTTTCTTTAGATGGCAGACATGTGTCCTTCTATCTTGTACTTCAAACCCCTGAGGTTGTTTCAAGTAGACTTCCACCTTAAGTGAGCCATGTAAGGAAACAGTTTTGACGTCCATATTATGTAAGCTCCATCCTTGATTGGAAGCGAGAGAAATAACAAATAGAATAGTGGTATATCGAGCAACCAGCGCAAATATTTTGTTATATTCCACTCCTTTTGAGAGAAGCCACGAGTTACGAACCTGCCCTTATATTTTTCAACACTTCCATTAGCTACATGTTTAATTTTGTAAATCCATTTAGATGTGAACACTGACTTTTCCTTAGGTCTAGGCACCATGTCTCAGACATCATTCTTCATGATCGATTCATATTCCTCATTCATCGCATCTTTCCATACTTGGTTCTTTATGGCTTCTTCGAACATGCAAGGTTCAGCTTGAACAATAGTACTCATTGCAACCAAGTACCCTTGATACATGTTCATCTTCTTACTTTCACGAAATGTCCCTCTTGGAGCAATATACATCTTCGAAAGTATCTTTGAGCCATAGTGGTTGTTTCCTTGAGGTAGAGGGATCACCAGAAGGTGGATCAATAGGATCCATTGGGCCATCAACATCGGGCATAGGCTCATCCGTCAGAGTTCATCTTTTTTTTCAGCGGCATCATCATTGTCCTTCCTTCATATGGGGAGATCATTGGCTTTCCCAAGGGCAGAGTCTTCATCAAAGGTGACATCTCAGCTTACTTCCAAATTTCTTTGACTAGGTACGTAGATTCTATATGCCTCTGAATTTTTCATTATATCCAATGAATATATAGAGAAAAAATAAGATAGTACTCATCTTGTTTTTCTACAACATTAATTTCATCATACCTGGCATTTCTTGTCCTTTTGGGAGATCGACCATTTCCATTTCAAGCAGTTGGAGCATTCAGATTTCCTTTGTTGTTGTATATTTTGTTCCTTTGATTACCATTGCCTTTGAAATTGTTGTTGTTTTTGTTGTTGTTGTTGTTGTTGTCCTTATCCCTTGGAGGATTCTTCTTATGAGGGCACTCTCTAGCATAGTCGTCAAACATGTTACAATTGTAGCATCTTCCTTTGCTTCTTCCTTTGAATCCCTTCTTGGATCCTTGACCTTGTCTCCTTAGACCAACATCATTCTTCCTTTTCACATGAGCAAAGAAGGTAGTAGGTTCATTTACATTGGATTACTTATATCTCTCCATCATCCTTGTCTCCTCTTGAGTGTATCTAGCCAATAACTCATCAAACCCCTGTATCATGTCATTGTTGAGAATGGTGGTGGTAAATATATCCGATGGTCTTAAAATACCACCAAGATCAATGAGAGTGAGCTCCCTATTGGCAACAACTTCTCCAATAGTTAGCAAGTCATTCTTGATTTGAGTTATTCTTATGAAGTATGATTGGAAAGACTCCCTTTTATCCATCTTTCTATCCTTCAACTTGTTCTGGAGAAAGAGAATTTGACTTTCATTGTTCACTTTGAAAATCCCAACCAACTTATCATATATTTCTTTAGAAAATCCCAAATCATAAATATATGCAACCAAATTCTTTTGAATAGAGTCATTTAAAATTTTCTTCATCTTTTCTATGCTTCATCTTAGCAACAGTCGAGGCATTTGAAAGAGGCTCCACCACTTTTCCCTGTACATAGTCCAATACTTCATTTTCTTCCAAAGTCAAGTCCAAAGTCATCTTCCATGCATGATAGTCAGGTTTTTCATTGGGCTTGTCCTCAGAGTTGAAGTAAGATGTAAAGGCCATGGAGAATTTTCTAGTAATATTTATCCAACAGAACTCTTAGTGATTGCTTTTCTCTCTTGCTTGTGTTGTGTCCTCACCTGGGCTATGATACCATGTTACTTTTAGATAACAATGGTATGTTTTATGCTTGCAACAATTACTTCATTGTCTTTTTATTAGCCCAATGATAATTGCCACTTAGTTTACAATAGCAATCACATAAACCATTGTTAAGTTATGGTATGTTCTATGCTTATAACAGTTTACTTCTTTTTCTTATTATATTCCACAGATTAGCAATCACATGTACATAAAGTAAAGTGCAGATAGAACATTAAACGATCGACAGAAAACAAGTCAAGACAAGAGACCCAAGATGTGGCGGCTAGCCAAGGACAAACCCCACAATGTGTGGGGAAACCCTTTGATCAAATCTTCTTTTATCTTCAATAATTCAGCGGAGAGAAATAGTACAATAAATATGATTCATATCAGCAGTAGAAAACCCTAGATCAGCAGCATCAGTGTTAGCGGCTTCATCATCAAACTAGGGCAGACGATATCTCACAAACTAACCGTCGAATCGGCTTGATTCCACCACCAAAAGTTGTGGCTTTCAGAGGAGGTTCAAATGAACCTACAGCATAGTTCAGATGAGGAGATCTTCTATTCCACGCAGGTCAATCTTTACTTCTGCAGTTGCAGCTTCAGTTTCGGCAACTTCCAACTTCAAACTAGGGCAGTCGATATCTTGCAAACCGTCCGTTGAATTGACCTGATTCCACCACCAAAAGTTGCAGCTCTCAAAGGAGGTTCAGATGAACCTACAGTGCAGTTCAGATGAGGAGATCTTATAGTCCATGCAGGTCAATCTTTATTTTTGAAGTTGTAGCTTCAGTTTCAGCAGCTTCTGGCTTCACATGTGTGAGGCAGAGACCCTTTTCTGCGCAGTGAGAAGAGACTCTTTTCTGCATAGTAGAGAGATGTGATGAGATGAGTGAGTCCAAATGAGGAAAATTCCTCCTGTATTTACACACAACGTTGGTGTTTGAATAGATGCGACTGTTGGGCTTCTGAGCCTACATGAGTTGTAGGTCGGCTTGATAATAATTCCATAATCAAAATAAATTCATATCTCCATGGATACTTATCAGAATCGGATGATATTTATATCAATCCTACACCTCTCGATGAGAGAAATCTAATAAAAATATTATCAACCATGAATAAGATGACCCACATGAAGTTTTTCCCTAGTTTCCAATTTTAACATTCCCTCTCAACTAGGGAGAACTTCATCTCCAATCTGTCTATTGGTCGTTACTATTCATCCATCAAATGCACTGCCCTGTATAGCCTGGCCCTTTCCCTTCTTTGCTCTATTCTGCTTTGTCTTGTTCTGCGTTGTACTGATCTGTACGGCTCTGCTCTATTATGTGATGCTCTGCTTTTGTCCGAATTATGAAGAAGAAGAAATGATTGAGGATGTATCATACTGACTCAAAGTCAGTCTCAGAGTATGTACCACTGGTCCCAGACCAGTCTCAACCAACCCAAAGTCAGCGTCATAGTGAGTACAACTCCGCTAGTCCCAGACCAGTATCATCCTCCACTGACGCAAAGTCAGTCTCAGAGTGCGTACCACTGGTCCCAGACCAGTCTCAACCGACCCGAAGTCAGCTTCATAGTAAGTAGCACTCCTACCACTAGTCCCAGACTAGTATTGCAGTCTCAGAGAGTGTACCATTGGTCCCAAACCAGTCTCAACTGACCCGAAGTCAATGACATAGTATGTACCACTCTCACTGGTCCCAAACCAGTGCTGCACTAACACGAAGTCAGTCTCAAAGTATGTACCACTGGTCCCAGACCAGTCTCAACTGACCCGAAGTCAGTATCATAGTATGGTACAACTCCTACCACTGGTCCCAGGCTAGTATCATTGATCCCAGATCAATGGAGGTCATCCTAGCGTAGGGAGTACGGTAGATACAACGATGTGTCCATTGGAACTACTATGGTCACTAACTTCATTTCCCTGCTCATTGATCAGATGAGAAGTACTTCCCATGAGTCCCAGACTGCATGGGTAGGATGCCTCGACAGGAGAACTAATCAATCCTGTCCTCATAGGAGAACACATCAATCCTACTACAATCGCAATGGAGAACACATCAATCCAGGCCGTCATGGAGAACACATCAATCCAGGCCTCACAAGAGAACACATCAATCCTGCTACAATGTCACCACGGGGTGTACATGTATACCACCAAGGGATAGTGAATCATCTTATGGTCATATGCTGCTCCAAGAAGCACCTCGCAGCCCCCTGGAGCTCCTAGAGCTCAATGAATCATACATTACCCTCATCAAAGGGTCTTTGAACAACTCCAAGTTGTTCTCAGAAAGTCAAAAATTTTACTTTCCCAATGGGTTTTGTCAGAATGTCGGCGACCTGTTCATCTGTACTGATATGTTGGAGCCTTATAGTTCCCTGCTACACCATATCTCGAATATAGAGGTATCTGATATCAGTATGCTTGGAGCAATCATGAAATACGAGATTCTCTGACAAACGAATCCCACTCTAGTTGTCACAAAGGATCACAGTGGTATCCAATGTAAATCCAAATAGCTCGCTGAAGAGCTTTCGCAACCAAACTGCGTCACAGGAGGCCATGCTGGCAGCAATATACTCTGCTTCGGCGGTGCTCAAGGCCACCGAATTTTGCTTCCTGCTCATCCAGGATATCGAAGCAGATCCCAAGGAGAAACAACACCCGAAAGTGCTCTTATGGTCCTCCACATTGCCTACCCAATCAGCATCTGTGTATCCAAATAGTCTCACATCTCTGGCAATGTATCTTAACCCATAAGTGATAGTGCCACGAAGATATCTCAATAGATTCTTGGCACCAATCCAATGTATGGTGTAGGGTTCAACCATATGTTGACTGCGAAGCATATTTCTGGACGGGAGTTCACTAAGAACATTAATGCTCCGACGAGTTGTCGATACTCGGTAGAATTTCGTAAAACAGGTCCAACAGCACTACTGCTTAACTTCTTGAAGTCAAGCTCCATCGGGGTAGTTACAGGCTTGCAGTCCACCATACCAAATCTTTCCAATATCTTCACCACATATTTTCCTTGAGATAGGAAAGTTTCCCCTGGCTTCTGCCACACTTCAAGTCTTAGGAAATAGTGCATCAGTCCTAGGTCCTTCATTTCAAATTCTGAAGCCAACTCCCTCTTACATTTGTGAATGAGAGGGTCTGCACCTGTTAGAAAGAGGTCATCCACATACAACACCAGTATGAGAGATTTATCATCTTCAACCTTAAAGTAAAGGTTAGGATCGGCTTCACTCCTAGTGAATCCTAGCTTCATCAAGTAACTGTCGATCCTCTCATACCATGCTCGAGGTGCTTGCTTCAACCCATAGAGAGCCTTCTTCAACCTACATGAGATTTTCGATCATAAATCTCAAATCCTTCGGGTTGCTCCACGTAGACCTCTTCTTTGATCAAGCCATGCAAGAACGCGGTCTTGACATCCATCTGATGTAGGTTCCATCCTTGTGAAGCGGCAAGGGCTATGATCAAGCGGATGGTCGTATATCTGGAAACAGGTGCAAATATCTCATAATAGTCTATACCTTCCTTGTGGGAGAAACCACAAGCAACAAAATGAGCCTTATACTTTTCAGTACTTCCATCTGTTGCATGCTTTAGTAAAGCCATTTTGAAGTAACAATTGTCTTGTCCAGGGTCTGGGAACTACTTCCCATACATCATTCTCCATAATAGACTCATATTCTATGGTCATAGCATCCTTCCATACTTGATGCTTGACAACATTCGAGAATGATGAAGGCTCATTTTGTATGATCGTGCTCATGATGGTTAGGTATCCCTGATACCTGTTAGGTTTCTTACTTTCACGAAAGGTTCCTCGGGGTGCAGCATGTCCTTCAGCATCATCAAGTAGCCCCCTAAGCCATGAAGGCCTCTTCCTAGAAGAGGAAGGCTCATGTGGAGGAGGACCAATCGAATCCATGGGTTCTTCTACATCAGGCATTGATTCATCAACCTTTTCTTTCGGTTCCCTGGTGTCAGCTTCTTGAGAGCTCCTCAAAGTCGGAAGATTGTTCACCTTGCTAAGAGCCATGTCTTTGTCAAAGGTGACATCATGACTAATTACGACTTCCCTTTGACCGGCTACATAGATTCTATAGCCTTTAGTATTTTCACCATAGCCGACGAAAATTCCCTTCTTTCCAGATGCACCCAATTTATTTCTTTTCTCTTTCGGCACATGAAAATATACAGGGCTTCCAAAAATTCTAAAATGAGAAACATCAGGTTTCTTACCAATGAACTTTTCTTCAGGAGTCTTGGAACCCAATGCTTGATGAGGGCATCGTTTTTGTACATATAAGGCAGTGTTTGCAGCTTCAACCCATAGAAACTTCAGAAGTTTTTGATCATGTAGCATGGCCCGGATAGCTTCCATAATCGTGCGGTTCTTCCTTTCTGCCACACCATTTTGTTCAAAAGTATATGGTGCAGTAGTCTCCCTCTGAATTCTAGCCTCAGATATGCCTAAGTGAACCAACTGTAATATATCAAAGGTCTTGCTTTGACTTGAGGGGATTGGTCCCTTTTTAGCTTTCCTTCCGCACATCCCAGACATACACCTTCTTTCTCTACTCAGAATTCGGGCATCCCTATCACCATTTGTCTTACACCGAGTAGAGATTTATAATGAAGGGGGGAAAACCTCCGATGCCAAAGTTCAGACTGAAGGGATGTGTCATAAAACATGACACCTAGCAGACTTCGATCGACTTGATATAATGAATCAACACGAAACCCAAGAGTGAAGGCATATTTAACATTATTTTTCGATACACGTACCTTGCCATCGCTAAAGGTTACCTTGTAGCCATTGTCTTCCATTGTCGAGATGGACACCAGGTTCTTTCGGAGGTCAGGTGCATTTAATACATCCTGGAATTTCTAGCCTTCTTGAATGGTTGTCCTCTTCCTTGATTCCCAGCGCTCCTCTTACCTTTGCTATTGAATTTTCCATTCCTTTGATTGCCATCAGAGGGATTTTGATCATCGTCCCGGTGTGAGTCCTTTCTATCAGGGCACTCCCTTGCATAGTGACCTGCTTTATTGCAAATGTAACATCATCCTTTTCTTCCACCCTTAGGTCCAACCTTTCTTTTTTATTTAGTCTGGAATTATTTCTTTTCTTGGCATGAGAAGAAAAGGCAGCAGGAGGACCTTTAGGCATGGGCATTTCTCACTCTTCTACCCTTGTTTCTTCTTGAATGCATCTAGCCATTAATTCCTCGAAACCAGGAATTACATTATTGTTCAGAAGAGTAGTCCTGAACATGTACCATTCATATGGTAATCCTCCAAGAGTTGTGAGTGCCATTTCTCTGTCAGTAATAGTCTCCCCAATAGATAGGAGATCGTTCTTGATCTCGGTGATTCTTAAGAAGTATGCTTGAATACTCTCATCTTTACCCTTCTTGATTTCCCTCAGCTTATTTCTAAGAAACAAAACTTGATTTGCATCATTAACTTTAAATAAACTCACCAGTCTATCGTAG
>APFE030853913.1:122411-150521 GCA_000404065.3 Pinus taeda | reverse complement strand
AGCAGCATCAGCATTAGCGGCTTCATCATCAAACTAGGGCAGACGATATCTCACAAACCGACCGTCGGATTGGCTTGATTCCACCACCAAAAGTTGTGGCTTTCAGAGGAGGTTCAGATGAACCTACAGCACAGTTCAGATGAGGATATCTTCTAGTCCATGCAGGTCAATCTTTACTTCTGCAGTTGCAGCTTCAGTTTTGGCAACTTCCGGCTTCAAACTAGGGCAGTCGATATCTTGCAAACCATCCGTCGAATTGACTTGATTCCACCACCAAAATTTGCAGCTTTCAGAGGAGGTTCTTGCGTAAATTCTCAGCCAACGCCTACGAAATTCAACTGCCACCTGATATAGGCATATCACCTATTTTCAATGTGGCGGACCTGTTCCCATATACTACCCAAGCAGAGGAAGACAGTGTGGTACGGCCAGAATGGGACACCCAAGTTGGAGACAGTTCTTGGATGAGGCATATACCTTCGGCTCAATCCCATGAGATTGAAGGGATTCTCGATACCCAGATAGCCAAGAAGACACGTAGGAATGAATATCTACGATATCTCGTCAAGTGGAGAGACCGTCCAATGGAGGGTAGTTCATGGCTCGACACGGCACAGATACAGAAGGCTGGCTATTCGGTGGAGGAGCTCATGGAACGGAGCCATGATTTTCTCTTACCCCGGGATCCTGATGCAGGAGCATCTGGCTGACAAGGCAAAGACAAAGTGAAGGTGATATGGTCTCTGAAGGGGACGAAGGAGTTAATTCACTGAATGGATAGCGTACTTGTTTTTTTCATTCTTCTTTTATTAAGTTGCCTAAGTTAATTTAGTAAATTGTAATTAGGAACAGTAGGAATTAGTTAGTGTCATTGTTTCTAGACAGTTAATTTACTGTTGTAAAAACATGAAAAGAAAATATGCTAGACAACCATGAAAAGTTTCGTATGAGGAATAACTGATGTAACCAATTGAACATAACTAACACCAGTTAGTGACAGTTTGAGAACGCTGTTATTAAAAAGAGGGACAAAACACAATGTACAGGTTCGACTGACAGAGAAATGAAAAGGAGAAAAGTATAATTTTTCTGTGCACATTCATCTCTATAGTGTCCCAAATACTGTGTATAATAATTTGTGTGAAATTACTTTCGTGGAGACTGTTGTTATACCACTACAGGTTATAAAACGAAAGAGGAGATGACCAAAACCAGAGGAGAAGTGTCAGCGCCCATATTACAGGCGGACTCAATCAAACAATTAGACATAAAATCATTTATGTGAACAAACGACACGAAGTTGGAAATTACGAGTCCAGATAAGCAAACAAATTTTGTAAACACCAGGTATGCGAATATATAAATATATCCCAATCAATTCCATAGTTGAATTCATAGAAACATAAAGACAGTATTCCGATTCTTTGCTCATTTACATTCTGTTCGAAACAAAGGAACGAACCCAATTCATAAATATATGACTCATACTTATAACAAGCGGAAGCCAAACCCCATAGTCCTCAACTCATTACCATAACCCAACGACAATGACAAACTACAAAAGAATCAAATACAGACAGCGGCTCGAAGACCAAAGATATATCGACCCTACAGTTGTAGCATTGAAGCCAAGCGAAAACAACTAACGAACAGAAACGACACTACCCGTGGTCAATTGGAACAGTCGAGTTTCCATGCGCTGAAACCCTCGGGTGGCCCTACCTCCAAAGAGAAATGACAAATGAAATGAGTTCTGGTGAAATGAAACAAAGAGGAATCGAAAATTGAATAGAACAACCAATACATATCTGGTTAGGCAACTAAGGAAAAATGAGCATATATAACTAGCATAGAACAGGCGGACTTACCCTGATAAATTGACGAAGGAACAGAAGGAGTTCGTCACCACAGTTCTGCCGGGCTCATGGAGAAATTGAACTCGGAGCTGAAGAAACATTACCAGGAACAACGCAACCAACAACCGACTGCCAGACTCGTGGAAAGCACAGACATCGAACCTAAAATAAGACGCACAGAGACATACCAAATCAATTACCAAACATACAACAACAGTCGACACTCGAGAAGGAGACCACGAAGGGAGCGAACCTTACCAGGGTTTCATAACCTTGCCGGATGAATGGAAAACTTCCAGGTCGAGTCCCGAACCAGTAAACAAGACCATAAGCAAAACGCACATTGAAGCCACGAAGACCGCCGAGAGCACACAGCTCGGAGAACCAGGGAAATAAAACCACAAACAAAAAAAGGAAACCACATTGACGTCGCGGAGACCACCAAGAGCACATAGCTCAGAGAACCAGACGGACAAACCATAAAAACAAAACCCACAGTGAAGCTGCGAGACCGCCGAGAGCACACAGCACAAACGACCGAGAGAATAACGAATTAACAGAATGAGCGAAGGTGGTGAAACCCTATACCAAGGCGGGCTCGTGGAATCCCAAGGAGGGACAGATGTCCAACAAACAGAGACCATCGTACTAATCACCATACCCCTCATTTAATTCAACGCGGTTAATCAATTTGCATTTATCAAAAAAATCTCTGTTGAAAATTATTACTTGCTTGTACAACCATCAAGTGGAATACACTGACGGCGGGATCACGTGGGCTGGCCCCATCATCTCTCTTATTTATATGTCAATGAGGGTCAAAAGGCAAGTCCCTTTTGCTTCATGAGCCAACATGATGGTGTGGCAGACCTTGACAAATTGCACATGTGTGGGATTCACTTCAAAAACATTTCTCGTTGACCAAATTTAGTGATCTTTATATCGATTTTGGTCCTTTCGAAAAGAGGAATTCAATGCAATAATTATCTCCATCAAATGAGCTGTCCAAAGTAGAATTTGGCCCTAGTTGCCAATTTTAACACTCATGCTTTTTTTTCTAACCTCATCCCCTACTGAAATAGATCCATGATTGTTTGGGGGTGTCTACATTGTTGCCCAATCCAATTCATTCATGTACACCTTATTTCCCAATAGTTTCTTGCATGTCACTTCCACTGCCATAGTAGATGCCAAACCTTGCAGGAAGGAGTTGTTGCATCTTGCTCTCATTTAGGTCATACTCTACCTCATCATTATAATTTGTGATTGTTTATAAAGTGTTAACCATATAGACAACAAAAAAAGTCCTTTCGAAACATGAAATTTAGTTTGTAGAGCTAAGACTCGGAATTTGCGATTTAGTTTGTTGAGATAAGACTTTGTTTCATACCCAGAAACATTCACTTCTCTGTAATGTACAAACTCCATACTGCTGAGACTGCCAAACCTCTAACACACAGAGTTTTTATTTTTAACAAACTTTGAAATGGAAGAAACCAACTTCAATACCTAAATGTCAAAATAAGAACTTTTGCTTCCGAGATGCGTTGTTAAAATATGTTATATTTAATCCATATTCAATCTATCTAAATATGAAAGTTAATAGAGTTATATCGTAATTTAAATAACCTCCATCTCACTTAATATTGTGCACAGAATCCTCCTGCACCATTACCTATGCTTTCTCTATAACAACATTTAGAGAAAACCATAACACATGTATTTACTATATACTAGATAGGTGAATAGGTTGCGGAACAAAATGCAAATCCTCCACTACCTGTTGCCTATTTTATTTATTTCTTTTTTAATCTGGAAAGAGTTAATCAACCTTCTTTTGCATTCCTTGATGGTATAAATTCATATCATTAATGTCAAGGTCAAAAACAAGATTCTCAAAGGATGTGCAACTTCTACTATTATTGACCATCCTCACAAATTGCAGGGAAAACAAACAAGTACATTACTAAGATTGTACATATTTTTTGTGGCAATACAAACAAGGGCATTACTAACACTATAGTCTTGCTCTTTTCTTTTCATCTCTCTACCCTATCTTTAGCTTAGTTACAATGAAAGAAACCCTATTAGGGTCTTGAACATTCTCATATTCAATAAACCTCTCAAACTCTCCTAACAAGTTATTGAGAGCCTCAAAAAATAAATTACCTCCGTAAGAAGAAATTCCCAATGTAGATAAACTCATTCCCATGCCTCCTCATTTATAGATTGAGAAGAATACTAATGCAATGAATCTAGACACATGCACCCTATTTTATTTAACCATAAAATGAAACTATGAAAAAAATGCAAAGAGCTTGCAAACCACTGAGTGTAGATTGCTAAAGATTAAATAGGAACCCTCTATTATTCGCTCATAATTAATCCACCAAAGTTTTAAAGGATAAAGTGTCCCCTCACTTCGTTGTTGAAGCAACCAGATATTTCATTTTAGGCTCCCATATATTTATGATAGTTAGGTAAAAAACACAATCTTATGATGCCAATCTCAAACTAAGACCAGATGACCTTTTAGGCAGTCATAATGTAATTCATGTTTCTGAGAGTTTTTTTTTTTTAGTCTAACCCATGGGGATTTGAATTTTGAATCTCATGCTTTCCATTTTAATTCATAACAAGGTGATGGCCAATTGATTTACACCCCATGGGCTTTCATGTTTCTCAGAGTTAATAGAAATCTTGTGGTGAAATTTATGAGTTCCCATGTGTATCTGCTTAATTATTTTTAATTGTTGTGTGCATTCTTCCAAGTTCCACTTTGCCTCTTCTAACTACATTAACCAATTTCTCCCACCTACAGAAAATTGATGTGTCAATAATCCTCTAGTTGGGGTTTTGTCTGTTTCCATAACCCTATTCTCTAACAAAATCATTTTACTAGATATATTAAAAAACAATATACATGGAAGCCTACCACGAGAAATTGGAAACTTGACAATTTTGACATATCTTGAACTGGTTGAAAATATCCTAAGTTACAGTATTCCATCAAAGTTGAAGATTCTCAGTTGGTTGGAAATATTGCCCCTATAGAACAATAAGTTGGTAGGAAGCATTCCATGTGAGATTTCCCAATTAAGAAAGCTAGAAAGCATATCAATTTGCCAAAATATGATCTCTAGACCAGTATCTCATTCTCTTGGCGACCTTAAACAACTAAGGAGATTGTTGCTTTTGGAAAACCAGTTATTGAACATTACCTGCTAGTATGGGTAAATATTGGCGTCTGGAACTTCTTGATATGTCTTGGAAAAAACTCACTGGAAGCATACCACGAGAAGTGGAAAGTTTATCTAATATCCAATTTTATTTCAACCTGTCACACAACTTTCTTGAAGGTTTCCTTCCTCCTGATATTAGTAAAATGGTTATGGTTCAAACTATTGATATTACTTTCAACCATTTTACTGGTGTCATGCCAGCGGCACTCAGAAGCCACACAAGACTAGTTAAACTCAATCTCTCTCATAATGCATTTCAAGGTCAAACTTCATATTCATTAGGTGAATTCAAAAAAATTGGAGAGGAATCGTGGCCTTTGTGGACAATGAATATGCTTCCCTCTTCGTCCCTCTTCTGCTTCTCTAAAACAAAGAAATCGATCATTTCTAAAAAATGTGATTATACCAATTACAGGTGGCAGCACTTTTTTATATGTTGTTTACTCATTGGATTCTTCTCGAGTCACAGGTTTCCTAACAAAATTTTAAAGTTCCCAAGAACTTTCTCATTACACTTTGGAAAACCAATGATTTCATATGAATATCTTGTAAAAGCAACTCAAGAATTCAATGAGGCAAACTTGATAGGAGTTGGTAGTTTCGAATCAGTGTATAAAGGAATTTACACAATGGCAAAGAAGTCGCTATAGAGGTTCTCAAGTTGCAAAATGGAGAAGCTTACAATAGTTTCAAAACGGAATGCAATGTACTTAGGAGAATTAGGGACCGAAATCTTATTAGGGTTACAAGTTGTTGCTCAACCCTACTTCAAAGCTTTGGTCCTCCAACTAATGTCCAATGGAATCTTGGAAACTCATTTGTATCACACTCGAGATGAGAGTGCTAAGGAAGATGTGCATGCATTGAATTTAAGCCATCGAGTACGAATATGCATAGACAAAGCACATATCATGACATATCTTCTTCACTATTGTTTTGTTCAAGTGGTGCATTGTGATATAGAGCCCAACAATATCCTTTTCGATAGCAATATGACAACACATTTATTTGACTTTGACATTGCACAATTAACTTGTGCAAACTTGATGGACTCAATCACTTCCCACGCTAGGTCTAAAAGGATCCATTGGCTATTTTTGCCCCGGGTATTGAACTTCACAAAATAATATAGCAAAACAGATTTTATTTATTGCTAAGTTGGCTCATTCAAAATTTGATGACTAGTTGGCTTGAATGCATAATATGGAATTGGAAATACTCCTTCAACAAAGGGTGATGTTTGTAGAGGGACTAAACCTACCTCAGTGGGTGACCATGGATTTTCTTGATAAAATTGGAGAAGATTGGGGAAGTGATGAATACCAACTTGTTGAGGGATGAAAATAGTGATACACTAGAGAAATATTAGATACTCAACTATGTGCATCAACTTGTGGCATTGGGATTGGTATGCACAAGAAAATCACTCGAAGAATCACAAACTATGGCAAAGGTGGTAGTTGTATTAAAAAGGATCAAACAAACTTCTTGTTGGAGTCACTATGGTCTCCAAATTGCCATCAAATTTATCATTTCACTCGACGTAATACCTTATAAGGACCTTATAAGGAATGGTGTGAAAGATTTTATGTTCACGATTATAGTCATTAGGATAGAGACATACATATTATTTTATCTATTTCATGTTGTACTAATTTTATGGCAGGAAACATCACAACATATGCAGAATGGATATCGTTAGTTGAGCTCTTCCACACATCCATTCCAAACAATACCATCATTAATCTTTTCCTATCAACATAGGAATTCATGTTGTAGCTGCATATGTTCAGACATGCCAAAAATATGTTTCATGTCTTTCCGTTTAAACAAAGGCGGAAAAGAGAAACTTGAAGTAACAAACTTTGTAAACTAAATAATTATTTATTGAATCAAGTTTTATTGTCTTAACTCTTTAAACCTAATCTTGTTCTATTGTAAGGTCCAACACTTTGGCCCACTAAACTAAAAATCAAGTCCTAAATTCGCACCAACATTCTTAGGCATACTAGTGAACCGATTAAAGTACAAATGTTTGTGTTGTAAGGTATGCTCAATGACAGCATGTTGTATAATAAACACAACCATACTTTACAAATTAAGTGCACCAATCAATTCCATGACCGAGTAAAGTACAAATGTTTGTGTTGCAAGGTATGCTTAATGACTTCTCTGAAAAAAAAGGTATGCTTAATGACAGTGTGTTGTATAAGAAACACAACCATACCTTACAAATTAACTGCACCAATCAATTCCATGACCAGGAGGTAACAATAAACCAAAGTAACCAGAGGTTTTGGAAATGGAAATTCAACAGAGGAACATATTGAGAAACCCTAGATTTTCGTAATGTAGAAAACACCACAGAGCACCCAAATTTACCCAAAAAAAAACTTGAAAGTTTTCTTACAAAGAGCAGGTTTCCTTTGAAATAATGGCGGATTCACATCTTTGGATCCCTAAATTCCCAGCAATGTATCGACAAGCAAACAAATTTAGTTATTTCTCGGCGCGGACAAAGCTTTCTCTGTAACTGACTAATACCAGACTAATACAGACTTAAGCTCACCATCATGGAGAGTGGTTATCATGCACTCAAAATCAGGCATTCATGGCACAATTGTCTCAAAGTCATGGAGGCCTATAAAACGTGATGGAGACCAAGAATCGAGGATATTTAATGGCAATGAGAATCGGTATGCCACCTAATGTAGGAACTTGCATGTCTCTAATTTTTATGGCACTACTAACTGAACACGCAACGTGATGGAGGGCATTAATGGCAATGAGAATTGGAGGCACTTGTCTGTCTCTAAATTTAATGGCAATGATAATTGAACATGCAACATGATGGAGGACATTAATAGCAAGGATAATTGGTATACTTCCTGATGGAGCCACTCACATGTCTCTAAATTTAATGGCACTGCTAAATGAACACATGGCATGATGTAGGCACTCGATGGTCTTTGTATTTTTTTTGGGAGGGATCAATACGACAGCACACAATGGCATGGGAGGGGAGTTATCCTCACAAAGAACACCTTACAGCGTAAAGATTTTTAAAAAAATCTCCAATACAGCTAATAGGCAAGGAGTGAAACAACGAAAGCTCGCAGGAAATCAATATTAACCAAGCCACCATAACTGGTGGTTTTCAAAGTATTTCCTACTTAATACCTCCATATAGTTTAATCATTTTTATGATGTCTGACAACCAAGAAGATAATTTTAGTGGCCTCGCAACAGCAAGGATCGTGCCCATCTTAAGTGCATGTCTTCATTTGAATGCTCATCTCAGTAATGCTAATACCCATCTTATAGAGATATCCTCATATGACTGAACTTCACTGCAAATAATTTATTATCTAGGTTCACTTTTATTAATTGTTCAATAATATGGTATATTTCAAACATGTACTTTCAAACTATGTTCAGCATAAAATTGGCCTACAACTACACATGCTTCATAGAACACAAGTTTTTTGACATCAAAATTGCTCAAGTTAAACACGATGCAAATCATATCACTACCAGGTAGAAAACTATAGGCCTTAATTACCTAGTAGAAACTTTCCCATGTGCATTTAAGGAAACCCATCTTGGTACAGCTAACTAAGTTTATATGCAGAAATAAAAATATTTCAAAGCACAACCAAAACAGTGATAGGTAAAGATTAAGACAACTAAGCTTGCAAAATAAAATTCAACTTAACCCAACACAAAACCATAACTATTGAGTATTGAAAGCATTTCCAACACAGCACCTCAAAGTAATTGAATCAACTTTTTGCACAAACATATAACTCTGAGACCAACTTTGAGTTATATTAAAATTTTCCCATGTAAAATGCCAAAAGAAAAAAACACCAGGCAAAGCAGTCGAGTCCAATCTTTTATAATATAACCCACAGTCACTGCCCCCCTCCCTATGTCCATCAAGGCTCCATTCTAGGGAGAGAGAGGGGAAGACATCACTTGAGTAATCTAAGATGGCATTTTCTATTCTGAGAAAAGGAGCTTGTTTCTTTTATTGGTCCCAAAGACTCTTTCAAGCAATTGCATCTGTTGCTTTCTGTTTCTTGTGCATTATGTAGCCCAAGAGGACCTATTCACTTGGTTGGGTGAGATATGGTGGCATCAAAACATTTTTTGAGCATGGACACATTTGTAAATCACATGTTGTGGCTTTTTGTAAATGTGATGAATGTATAACATCACTTTCGTTGGAAACATAGTGATATTTTGGTCATTAGGTTGGATAGCAAAGGGTTTGGATTCTTATGTAAACTTGACCATGAGTGTGCTATAAACTCTTGGCAAGTATGGGGTTTGCTTAGGTCATGTTTTGGTCTTGTAATTGAAGATGTATTAGAAGCTATAACTTTGTATATGATACGGGTGTTGGTTTCATCATTTTGAGTTCTGAAGTAAAAAGGTGAAGGAAAGGGAAGGTGGTATGTTAGGGTATTGTTATGTAGATAAATATTGCAGTCATTTTGATGCTTTTGGAAGATCAAAATCTCTTCAATGGGGAGGAATGATCTAGGTGGCTCTGAAGAGGCTCAAAAATATATGTCTTTGGATTTCGTTGAAACCTTGACCAGACGATGGAACCATGATGCAGCGGAACCCTGAGCAGAGGAATTATGTTAGGAATCTAAAAGATTCCTTGGGGCTAAATTTTGACGATGTCATAAATGTCAAGTTTATACTCCTCTAAATTGAACTTTAGCCAAGAATATGATAATGCAAACGGTATTTTGATCTGAGAAGCTAATTTTCCATAGGCAGAATGTTGAACAGTGGAACCTTGATGCAAAAATTTGCAAGGAATCTTTTAGATTTCCTAGAGGCGCAAATTTGACAATTTCAAAACAGGTCAACTTTATACTCAAATTTCACGATTTGTTTCAAGGAACATAATGTCGTAGCAAGTTTTGACATTTGAACAACCAATTTTCAAACCACTTTGCTTGTTTTTATTTTGGCGAAAGGATGGATGTATGTTGCAGGAGTTGGTGATATTTGTATGTTGCAGTACCACAATGAGATTTGGAACTTTGTAGGTTATTCATCATTTTAGTCATTGCACGAAAGTCGAGATGGTGCAGTGATGAAAGTGGACCATGTTGACACTTTGATAGAAAGTGGTCGTGTTTACAGCCATTAGTCTCAGAATTTCAAGACGATCATGATGATGATGAGTATGACTTGAATCTTATCAACGGATTCAAAAGGACCATTTATGCCACTTATGTGTGAAAGTCCATTTATGCAACTTTTGTAAGAGATCATTCCTTTGTCATGTTGAAGGAAAACGTTTTGTGAAAGAGAGTTCTTTGTTGGAGAACATCCCTTGAGAGATACATGTCACTCTAGATAAGGGTTGCATCCTTATATTGACGGAGATTGCATTATGTACTCATGTTCTTGTAGAGACTAATGAAGTGTCCTCCCCACTCTTGACCAAGGGAATGGAGACGCAATCCACACTAGACGAACATTGTTATCACGTGTTGTCTTATGTGTGCTTCATGGTTATTTGTGTCTTGTTTACGTTAATGTTTTGTTGAAGTGTTGTTTATAAAATGCATTGCTCGTGTTTCACATGCAAATATAGGTGTCAATAAAAGGTCTTATATAAAGAATATTTTTTGTTTGAAAGTGCTCGCAAAAAAATCGGATAAATTGTGGATGGATATACTCTTCTTTATCTTGTAAGTGCAATATAATGCTATATTTATGTTTTAATAGATTTCTAATGCATATAATTATTTTCTCGTGGTGAAATAATGTGCTCTAATTAGTGCAAATTAGTGAAATCATTGAAACTATTGTAGATTTTTTTGCATGTGTTACTCATTGGACAAAGAATGAATGAATATTCCTAGAGGATAATTTGCATTTTCATCCTTGAAACTCCATAACAATTGTTAACGAATTGTAAAATTCTAAAGTTACCAGGTTGTTTCACCCATAGTTAGTGAAGTTTCTTCTTTAGGCCTCCTTTAAGATCAAAGTTTCCCAAATCAAGATCATTTTGACTCCAATCCTCCCAAATTGTTGGCGTTGCTCCTTGATCCTAGGTGATCACATTAACTCAATAAGACATCATTATTTTCACCTTTTTCTTCCTCTTTTCCTTCATCCCTTCAAGAAAGGTATACTCTCTAAAGCTTGGTTTGAAATCCTTTAAGAGTTAGATCTTTCAAATCCAATTGGACAAGCATTTGTGCTAGTGTTTCCTCTAGCTCTACTACAATTTTGGACATTTTTCACGGTCGAATCTCGAGATAATTGATGACCTAGCCTTCGTACCAAGTGGGAACCCTTGAAGTTTATTTCACTTGGGGATTTCATGAAGGTTTGCAAGTTATAGCTTATCATTCAAAACCTTTTCACATAGCTATCTTAACCTTGGATGAGGCTTTATCTCAACCTATCTATCAACCCTTGGTCTCATGTATGATTTCTCTCAAGGATTTTTTTGTGGAAAATCATCCTAGATCCTCCCAAATCTCACACTTTAATTGAATCTTTCCATTCAATGAGCCATCCTTACCTTGAATCCTAGTATAGACATATTAATCACAATTGAGAAATATTGGAAGTCTTGATCTTAGGCACTCATCACTATTGAACATTCATGAGCCTGAGGTCTCATCATCCTCCATAGGTCTTTCATGGAGATCCTTTCAACTTTCCTTAAAGAATTTGAACCATTAATTGAGCCTCCCCTTGAATGGGCCTCAGAAATCATTTCACATCTCATTGTTGACCCTATCATAATTTATGATTTCCTTTACAATGTGACTCCTCCCATTATTGAAATTTTGTAAAGAGTAGAGGACACTAACTAAGGTGACAGTGGGTTTGTGTCCCATTGTTGACATTCGATCTAGAAGTTGTCCCTTAGGAACCCCTCCTAGGACCCTTATTAGACTTAGTGGTAATAGGATTCAAGAAAAGGAATAAACCTCATATGCTTCCCTAGAGGACCTTCACTACATATGCTAATGGTTTGTTGTTCCTCAAAACTTCGTTGACCTTGACATTAGCCTCAGAAATTCGAGGAAAAGGAAGAATTCTAACAGTGAGTCCTTTCACCAATTCGTCCACAGAAAAATCTCCTTTCTTTTGCTTTCCAAATAAATAGATGAAAGGTTTCCTTTAGAAAAATCATGCCAGACAGAAGAGAGATTATCTAGGGTGGAATTTTTCACCACCAAAACCAATCAAAGGTAAAGGGGCCTTAAAACCCTCAGCATCTCAACTCACAAAAATAGAAATATCCAATTTAACCATGATGAGAAAACAATTTATCCTTTCTATTTATTTATAAATTCTTTATGGGGTCTCCTATCCTTATTTTAATGTGAGGAGTTACAAGTTTCCCTCCACTTATCCCCAATTAGTCGAATTTACCCAATGTTGCCCCAAAAACATTCAATAATAGGTTCCCCTTTTATCATTGACTATAGCCTACGAGGATGGTAAGGTTTCTCCATCTCCGCCCTGCCTTAGCCAATTAATTAGAAGAGAACATTACATCCCCCCCTTCCCAACATTTCTTGTCCTCAAGTAATTGCAAACTCGAGTGTTGCAAAATTTGTTCTCCTTCCCATGTTGCATCCTCTTCAAGTAAAATATTCCATCTAACGAGATATTATGAGATCATTATCCCCTCAATATCCTTTCTCTAACTGCCATGATTTCTTTTGAAATCAATTATAGCTACCCTTCTTCGTCCAAAGGGAGTAACTCAATGGAAGTAGTGGAAGTAGTGACATGTTGATCGATGGCCTTCTTAAGGCATGATACATGGTATATGTTGTGAATTTTGGTTCCTTCTAGGAGCGCCAATTCATATGCTACCTCACCAATCTGTCGAATTACTTTGTAGGTCCATAAAAACTTGGATTCATTTTTTCTTATACATATCACTTGGGATGAGGTCATCCATCAGTGCACAGTAAAACTTGTTTATGGAGTATTCCACCAATAGGTGAGCATTCCAATCTTTTGTGATCTTAATGAGTGAACATGTTGTCAATTTCTTAGAAATTGCATCCGCGTCAATTTTCTTTTTGCTTTTTACCTACTCGATGTCAAAATCATAGGCTTGGATCTTACATACCCACTTATGTACTCTTAATTTAGGTGATCTTGCTCCATGAAGTGACATAAGTTGCTTTGATTTTTTTTGACAATGAATATGCTCCCTACAAAGCATTGCTTGAATTTTTCCAAGGCATGCATAATGGTCAGCATCTCTTTATCATTTATGGAGTAGTCTCTCTCTAAAGCCTTGAGTTTCCAACTTTTGAATGCAATTGAGTGTCCCTACTACATCAACACATCTCACATTCTCTCTTGACACATTGCACTCCAATGCAAAAGGTTTGTTGAAGTCGAGAAGTGACAATACCAATCATGAGCTCATCACATCCTTAATCTTGTAAAATGATTTATCTGACTCTTTTGTCCATCTGAAAGCCCCTTTCTTTGTCAAATCTGTCAGTGGTGCACCTAACTAAGAGAATCCTTTGATGAATCAGTTGTAACAACTACAAATTCCAAAGAATCTTCGTAACTCTATCAGGTCCCTGGGTGTAGGGCAATCCAATATTTTGCTTCAATCTTCTATTTATGCACATGTACACCTTGCACACTGATTATATGCCCCAAATACAGAATCTCTACCCTGTTGAAAATGTAGCAAGCAAGGTCTCCTAGTTTGTGCCTTAGCTAGTGAAGCCCTCAAAGTGTCGTTCTATCAGTAAGAGTATGAGCTCATGAGTTAAACTTCATATACGGTGAGTAATTTCTAATTTACTAGAATAGTAATCTAGTTAGAATGCATAGAGTTGGAGCTTTAGTTAACTAGAGTCTTCATCAATTTGACTATAGAACGAGGTGGCAATGACAAGTTCAGTTAGAGCAAGTTATTCTTTAATCTTGATTGAAGGAAAAGTGAGTTAGTCTCCAGTGTTGATGGGAGAGAGAATGAGTTAAGAACTCCATTATTGATTGGAGAGAGAGAGTTTTTCACTCTCAATTAACTCGTCAATCAGAACTCGAGTTCAAAATTTGAACTAGACCTCATTGCATGTTTGAATTGGGCCTATAAAGAGGAGGAAGAAGTCAGCACAAATAATTCAATAGTTTTGTGCACAAGGCTTGTGAGACAAAACAAAACTCACGAGTTTGTGAGAGAGTCTTGATTGTGGAGAATCCAGGAATTGTTTCCTAGGAAATAGGAGGCACAAGTGCACTAGGATTTAGAAGTTGGTGGTGTGCAAAGAGGAGTTGGGGCCCAAAGAAATAGGAGGCACTAAGTGCGCAAGGGTATAGGGATTTTCCCTACAAAATAGGAGTTGATCTGCATTAGAGAATAAGGGTTAATGTGCACTAGGAAATAGGGGCATAGTGCGAAAGGATTGAGGAGACTCTAGTGCGTAGAGATCGAGTAGAAGTGAGTAGGTTTTGCAAAACAAGTCAAGGATCTAGCAGAAGAAAAATTGTGTGATAGAGGGTCGAGATCACGCAGGATCTAGATCGGCCAAGATCACTTATATCAACTAAGATTTGTTAGAAGCAGCAAAACGCTTTCTAGAGAGAGAGAGATTGGTTTGTAATAGATCCAAGTGCTTAAGAACAATCAATAAAATAGTCACATCAAGCAAACAATTTTTCCCTATTGGGTTTCCTGATAAAAATATGTGGGTCTATTTGTGCATTTGTTTTTATCTCTATGTTTTTATTTTGATGCTTATGAATTGTTAAGAGACTTCATATCTTAGTGAAAGTAAACTAAATTTCAGTTTTTAGATATTCATCCAAGTAGTTGCAGAGTTTCATGGAAATTTAGGTTTATCAAGATCAACTGTATCACCTGAGATTTGTGAGATGAAGCAAAACGCTTTATCAAGAGAGATAGAATGCTTTGTAATAGATCCAAGTGCTCAAGAAAAATCAATAAAATAGCTACATCAAGCAAGTAGGTTTCCCCTGTTGGGTTTCTTGAGAAAAATAAGTGTGTTAGTTTGTGCATGTGTTTTTATCTCCATGTTTTTATTTTTTTACTTATGAATTGTTAAGAGACTTTGTATCTTGGTGAGAGAACTAGATTTCAGTTTTCAGATATTCATATAAGTAGTTACAAAATTTCATGGAAATTTAACACATCCAAAATTCACACTTGAAGCCTTGGCATAGAGTGATTGTTTCTCCATAATGCTCAAAATCTTGTCCAAATGTCCCAAGTGTTCATTCCATGTTTTGTTGTCAATGAGGAGGTCGTTTAAGAACACACGAATATGAATTTTCTTAATTTCTTTTTGAAGATGTGGTTCACGCAAGACTGGAAAGTGGTTGGTGCATTAGTCAATTCGAATGGCATGACCAAGAATTAAAAATGCCCATAATAACACCTGAAAGTTGTGTTGGATACATCCTGTTCTCGAACCCGAATTTGAAGATATCCTCATCACAAGTTAATCTTTGAAAAGTATACCGCTCCATGTAATTCGTCGTAGAGCACATTGCAATGGGGCAACAATGGAGCGGTAGCCCACTATCACCTCAGCGAAGGCTCCCTACCCTTTATGTACTTTCACCAATGGGAGGAGACCTGGTATGAGGGGAATTACTAGATGAATGGATCAAAAATATGATAATGAGTGATTCTTAAGGCCTATTCACAAGAGACGCTCAATTAGATAGGTTGCTTTCTTAGAAAGCAAGGTGATGGAATCTCTAGGAAGGGCTAAGAGTATTCTCGATGCTAGGGTTTGGAAGTATTTCTTGTCAAGAGGGTTCTTAGACCGAAAAATCCTTATAGAGAATCAGCCTTTATGTGATCTTTGTGAAATTAGAGTTGTAAAGTTGTGGCGCCACACAGGACCAAGTGGACCCAAAATTAGGTCAAGGGTATAGAGTTGATCAACCAAGGAATGGTTTGACCTAATTATGGAAGAGAAGAGGATCAAAGTACAAATTTTATTTTGAATAGTGTAAATAATGATCCAAATGAGGACACTAACCAAGGGAAACTAGGGCATGAAATAGTCTTAGAGATGGAGCTTGCTATATCTCTGGATCCCGCTGCCAAAATTGCTTCAAATTTGGAGGGCCTCTAGAGGAAACCCTGGCACAGTTATGAACCAAAAATCGAAGTATTTTGATGGATACAATGGAATTTATGTGATGCCCTAAGTGACCTATTTGGGCTAGAACTAGAAAGAGAAAGAGGAGGCAAGAAAAATAAGCATTTAGGTGACCATTAGTGGATGGATTAGTTCTTTGCTTTTGGGCGAGATGGAGTCAAGGTGAACTTGTGATTTTTGAGAGACTGTACCCAATCAAGGAGGCCTTTAGGCAAATTTGCATGGCATTTAAGGCATGAGAGCAGCTACGCAAGGAATTTATACTTTGATGTGCAATGATTCATGACTTATCAAGATGTATTCAACAAAAATAATCTCTAGGAACATTCACCCATTCATACATGACACATCCAATGATGTAACGCTTCAAAAGATCAAACTTTCCACAATTTCACATAGAATAGCAGTTTATTTTAGACCTAGATAGCAAAAATCCCAGCAACATTCATGCGACAAAGTAGATAACAAAAATAAACATGGAAAATATCACTTACATGTACAAATGAGTATATATAATCATCAAATTATGCCAATAATGAAGCTTCAACACCAAGAAGATAGAATCCACACATCAAAATTCATCCATCAAACCAAACTCGTCCTCCAAAATGGAATGTAAAATTCTCCAAGTAGCTACTAATTCCAAATCCAAGTGATGATGATATAAATAAAATACCACTCATCTATTTATACCATCTCTAATGAGTTTGATTTGCCTAATTGGCCTAATTAAACCCCAAATAATAAAATAATGTACAATAATAACATCCCTTGGTGAAGAGCATACATAGATAGCTCAATAACATAAAATATGTCTCTCAAGAGGGTATAATGATCAATAAAATGAGTCGTTGGGCCTTTAAGGAGGTCTAAGCAATTATATACAAATATAAACTAGCAATTGCATCAGAGGTTTCAAAGGAAATGTCATAAGTTTGTGGCATATGGAAGAAAAGCATAGAAGAAAAGAGGTGATTTGTTATGCCATATGAATGTTTCCTACTTTGAAACTATTTCCTTTTCAAAATAAATTATTGTCCCTAACAATCAAAAATCTTTAACTTTACAACAAGTTTACTAGGGCCTACATGAACAGAAACCCCTAATTTCATGAGGTATGTGCCATGTGAGTTGGGTGGGAAAGATTGATGTGCAACCATATACTTACCCATCAAACCAAAAGACTAACTTACCTTACAACAAAGATGACCATCCAAAAAAAATGAATAAGAGACTGTTATGGACCTCAGGGACATCCATCTTGCTAGGGGTAAATGGGTCAATGCCGAAATTGCCACGCAACACTTCCCTACCTACTTTTCTAAAATACCAAATTGTGCAGTTGGAAAATGTTGATCCAATACCAACCTAGCAATAGCTAGAAAAGACTTTGAATATGCCATAATTTGAGACAGATTCCCCATGCAGACGACATGTAGAGTTTTTGTTACAAGCCTCATGACCTCTACTTTTTCAATTGCTAAGACCAAAAAATTCATTGCATCTATACCCTCGTTAATTTTAGATAACAATGGTATGTTGTATGCTTGTGACAATTACTTCAGTATCCTTTTATTAGCCCAATGATAATTTCCACTTAGTTTCTAATAGCAATCACATTGACAGTCATTGTAGATAGAACATAAACAAATAAATGCCGAAGACAAGCCAAGACAAGAGAACACCAATATTTGGCTAATGCCAGGGAAAAAACCCAAAGATGGGGAAAACCCGTGATAAATTCTTCTTATTATAAAAATCAAATGTTCAACTAAGAGAGAGTACAATAATAAAAGTCAAAATCAAAATTGACTTGACAAATCATTGTCCAAAACAACCCTGTCAAATCTACAATCATGCTCTCAATCAACAGTGATCAAATCAACCCTAACCAATCAACAGTGAAACTTCCCCTCTTGAGCTCGGTCAACCTTAATAAAATTTGACCTTCTTTGCAGGTCAAAGTGATCCCAAAACAATGGTCAAAATCGATCAAACTAAAGTCGGCCCTGTGGTCAAACAAGGCTCCACTCAATGCAAGTCAAAGTGCCCGAAAATCATCAGTTTCTATGCCAATAAATGTGGCCTGCTGAAATAGAGATTCTTCCACAAAATCGAAATCAAATCTAGTCAGAATCGCCTTGGTCAACATTGGTCAAACTTTAGCGGAAATAGAAAAATCAACACAATAAGAAGATGCCCTCTGAAATCTACACACGTGAGAGAAGTATAGTTGCCTGCAACTTATACAAGCCAATCAGATGAGGAGAGAAGATTTGTTGAGTTTAGATGATGCCAAATGAGGTCAAAGGTGTCATTTATATGAGTCAATGAAGGTCAAAAGACATGTCTCTTCGGCTTCATGAGCCTACATGATGGTGTGGTTGACCTTGACGAATTGTACATGTGTGGGATTCACTTCAAAAACTTGTTTCTCCTTAACCAAATTTAGTGATATTTAGATTGATTTTGGTCCTCTTGAAAATAGGAATTCAATGGAATAACTATCTCCATCAAATGCTTTTTCCAGAGTGGAATTTGGCCCTAGTTTCCAATTTTAACACTCCCTCTCAACTAGGGAGAATTCCACCTACCAATATCTGGCTATTGATTATCATGTCATCATGTACAATCTTTGTGTCTTGTCTCAAATCCGATGAACACTGATATAGACAATAAGAAGAATCGATCAAAAGTGAGGCACAAGACCTTACCACTCTCCACTAACAAAATGCATTGCACATAACCAAGGGTAGAACCCCAATCAGACTTTATTCTGAATGTTCAAGTTGTTGAACATCATGCATCCCAGAGATAGGGAATACGGTGATACAATATGTGTCTATCTATAATGCTATGGTCCCTATTCTCTTTTCCCAACTCATTGGTCAAATGAAAGGTACTTCCCAAGAGTCTCAGGGAGTAAGGGTAGAATGTATGTTGGCGCATCCACAAAATAAGGTGAACCACTCATCCTCCTCATATGCCATAGGAGAAGGTGAACCACTCATCATATGCATATAGCATCAGCGATAAGGGACGATGAAGCACTCACCTTATGTTTGCATATAAGGGACGATGAAGCACTCACCTTATGTTTGCATATATCATCATGAGGTATCATTGGGTAAGGGGAACCACTCACCCTGTACACAACGTACCTATAGAGGAAGGTGAACCACTCACCCTATGGTCACACATAGCTCGAAGAAGTACCCCAGGCCCCCAGGAACTCCCAGAGCTCAATTTCCAACTCAAGTGGGACCCTCATGGGAGAGTCCTTCCACAACTCCAAGTCTCTCTCGAAAGGCTAAGAATTAGACATTCCTCAAGGGCTTCGTGAAAATGTTAGCAACCTGCTCATCAGTATTGATATGTTGGATATTACTCTCCATTGTACCATATCCTGGATAAAATGGTATGTGATATCAATATGCTTGGAGTAGTGGTGGAACATTCTCTAAAAGGAAAATCCCACTCTAGTTATCGCAATAGATAACAATGGTATCTAGCACGTGCTCAAATAGCTCATTAAAGTGCTTCCTCAACCAAACCGCTTCACAATAGGTCATACTAGCTGCAATATATTCGATCTCAACAATTCTTAGAGCAATTGATTTATGTTTTTTATTCCTTCAAGAAATTGAAACAGACCCCAACGAGAAGCAACACCCTGACATGTTCTTTCTATCCACCACATTGCCAACCCAATCAACCTCAGAATATTCATGTGGTCTTGAATTCTCGACAGTGTATTTTAGTCCATAATTGATAGTGCCATAAAGATATCTTAAGAAATTCTTAGCAACAACCCAATGTATGTGATGATGCGCAACCATGAATTGACTCAAAGTATTTATAATGAAGCATATGTTTGGTCGGGAGTTTACCAAGAACATCAGGGCCCCCACAAGTTGTCTATATTCAAAAGGAAAGGATTTGTCAATTCGAGCCCAGCAGCATTTTCACATAGCTTCTTGATGTTGAGTTTCATCGAAGTAGACACAAATTTGCATTTCACCATCCACCATCTCTCTAACAGCTTCACAATGTATTTTCCTTGAGAAAGGACTTTCTTTGCATTAGTCCTATTTCCTTCATCTCGAACATGAAAGTCAACTCCCTCTTGCATTGATAAATGAGAGGGTTTGCACCAGTCAGAAAGAGATCGTCAACATAAAGGACCAAAATAAGAGGCACTTCCTTTTCAACCTTGAAGTATAGGTTTGAATCAGCATAGCTTCTAGTAAATCTCGATTTCACGAGATAATTGTCAATATTTTTGTACCAAGCCTTAGGGGCTTGCTTCAACCCATAGAGGGTTTTCTTTAACCAAAAAATGTGTCCTTCTATCTTTTACTTCAAACTCCAAAGGTTGTTCCAAGTAGACTTCCTCCTTAAGCGAGCCATGCAAGAACGTAGTTTTGAAGTCCATTTGATGTAGGCTCCATCATTGATTGGAAGCAAGAGCAATCACATATTGGATAGTGGTATATCGAACAACCTATGCAAATATTTTGTCATAGTTCACTCCTTTTGAGAGAAGCCACGAGCTCCGAACATGGCCTTATATTTTTCAACATTTCCATTAGCTACATGTTTAATTTTGTAAAGTCATTTAGAGGTGACCACGAACTTGTCCTTAGGTCTAGGAATCACGTCTCAAACATCATTCTTCATGATCGATTCATATTCCTCATTCATCGCATCTTTCCATACTTGGTTCTTAACGGCTTCTTCGAAAGTACAAAGTTCTGCTTGAACAATTGTTAGGATATTTCGACACATAGAAAATCGTTAAATATAACTTGGTCTACTGTAGATTTAGGTAAAGTGTGTTTCTTTACTATGTACAATTATAACTTACAATCCGATAGTCACGATATGTTCTAAACATGAAGTGATCTGACAGTTCATTCTCTCCTCTGTATTACCGACATTTGATATGTGGCTTAACACCCGATTGGTCAATGATCTCTATTTAAATAGCATGGAAGGTCATTTGTAGGGTAACCATTCATGAAAGAAACTTATGTAAATTTTCATTCTTTTATTAATAAATTGCCTAAAGTGGCCGCATTAGCTCAGGCCATGGACTGTTTCCCGCTTTGATGGTTTTGTGAGCAGTGTCATTTGGTCTTGTATCTGAGGAACTTACCCTATAAATTCTTACATGGTATCAAATCTATTTGAGGGCCGCACCCGTTGGTGATCCAAATCCGAAGTCAGTACAACTGCATCCGACTGTCGTTTTCTAAATCTATTATTTCTCACTGCGTTCGGGCCAAGAAGACTTCTCAATTGTGTTAGGAGCATCTATTCCAGTGAGGAATCGAATTCGTTTCACATGAAAAGGTTTCCAGTTGCCCTAGCTACGTCATTTTTAAGATATGGAGGTATACAGTCTTTATTCGCAGTTTTAGTTATTCTTCTTTCTGTTTATTTTGGTTTATTTAGCTCTCTGTTTTTTATTACCGGATCTATATATTTCATTTTTGCGTATGCTCTTTGCCCCGCTGAGCAAATCAGAAACAGAAAGGAAGAATTTTTCTCATACATATGCTCTTTTTCGTCGCGCTTTAGTGTGATCTCGGAAAATCAGAAACGACAAGGAAGAATTTTTCTCATAAATATGCTTTTTTCTGCCGCGCCTTAGTACAATCTCAGAAAATCAGAAACATTGAGAAAAAAATTTAGTTTCCGGTGAAAGCTAACTTCAAGCCATAAGGTTTGGTTTTTTTTGCATGTCCGTGTTGGGTTGTATGGTTTTTTGTTTTGTAGGACAAAAGAAAGCACATACCCCAAAGCTTCAGTGACTTAAAAAACCCCCCTTCTTCTTTTCCAAAAATTACCAACCTTTTAAACTAGCTCACTTGGTCCAAAGTTACTTTATGAGAATAGAGGTCTTGAGTTCAATTCTTTCTTTTTGTGAAGTTAGTTTTCCAAAAAGCACATGTAACTTATTCTTTAAAGTTTCACTATGTAAAATTGTTCTCACCCATTATGAAAAAATGAGTCACTTATAATTTTGAAGTCTTTTTATCTTTTATTTAAGTTACGATTTAGTGAGTAACTCATAAAGTACCATTGTAAAAGTGACTTTCACTTATTTATAAAAGTGGGTCACATAAAATCTTTTTTTAAAGTGAGCTAATTAGATTAAGTTTAGAAGGGGGGTCGAGAGTTTTAAATATAACATTATCATTCACTTCCGCACATTCACATACTTCGTCGGCAACTTCAACAACTTTTCTTCAAAAAGCCATAACTTCTTCATTCGGAAGCCGTTTTTAGAGCTGTTTTTTTTAATCATCCTAATTTTTTGATATCTTTCCATTGAAACACTTAGTTTCATCTTTTACAACTTTAGTTTTTGAAAAAATAGAAATTCAATGCCAAGTTATTCTTGACAGCACCAACTGCTTTCAATAGTGGTCCTACATTGTGGATTTACTTAAAAGTAAAGGTCTTTACAAAATAGCCTCAGGCCAAAAAACTAAACCTAAATATGAAGATAAGGCATCCAAATGGGAAAATAGGCAAGATCAATCACCTGGGTTGATAGAGATGTTTATTTCTCCAGACCTTAGATTCCATATTGCAAAACTTGATACCCCTAATGAAGCAATGAAACAGCTCACTAAAGTTTTTGGAATTAAAAATGAAATTAGATCCTATCAACTCGAAAATGAGTTGCTTACGTTGGACTCAAATAATTTTTCTTCCATTGAAAATTTTTTGTTCAAGTTCAAAACCCTTAGACTTTTCTTGGAAGGTGTTAAAGTAAAAAGAGAAAATAGTAGCCTTATCTATTCCATTCTTACTAAGTTGGGACCAGCCTACTCTGTGTTTGTTTCCACCTTCCATTCTAGTAGAGAGGCCTTTATTTCTCAAGGACAAGACTACAAGTCCCCTTCTTTTAATTCATTTTGTGATTATTTAATAAGAGAACAAGAAAAACTCTTACATCTTGGTCTTCTTAATCTTGGAAACTTTTCTAAGAAAGACTTAGCCACCCAACACCAACCAAATTCAAAGAATCCTAAGAAGCAATATTCTAAAAAGAATGGTCCTAAGCCAAACAAGGGTCTTAAGCAATTTCAGTCTCAAAATGAAAAATCATTTCAACAAAATGATAAGGAAAATAAAAACAAAGGGAAGAACACTGATAGACATTGCCATTTTTGCGCTCTTATACATTTGTCAAACTCTCTCTACACATTGGCCATTGTTCCAAAGTTGAGCCCTTTCCAATTTTGGAGTTACGTTTCTCTCTGTCGTGGTTACAGACCCGCAGCTACAAGCATTTTTTCACAAACTTTGCGACACTCATTCTTACAACAATATTTCATTTCTATAGAACAAGGAGGAACGTGGATATGGAGTGGAAAATTTCGCTAGAGGAACGCGAATAGATTTGACGCACTGTATGCAGAGGACTCAAAAAAAATGTTACTCATGTGTTGAATTGAGTATGGTATGCTAGCAACTGAAGGCATACTCAAGGGCATCTTTGTCTCTGGCTACAACTCTGAAACTAGTGTGGCAAGTTGTGGCTCAGGGTCGCTTGATGTGACTTTGAAGATTGTAGATGACCATCATTTCCCCCCTGTCAGATACAAGGTGAAATAATGAAGAAAACTCAACTGCAAGAGTGTTCAATACTCTAGAACAAGTTCTGACATGTGATTGGAATATCTTATTGGCTGTTGATGCCCATTGCCAAGAAGTGATCCATCCAAGATGAATCTTTGTTCTTGCAGGACATTTGTTTCTGAAGCATCTGTGTGAAAAATGGGTGGTTTTATGACAGTGCGTACATGGACGAAGATCAAAACAATGATCTTTCAAATGGCCAACTCGGTCACAGTGTTGGCATTTCACAATCTGTTGTTGTTGCTGTGGAAGAGGAGTAGAATCTGGAAGAGCGGAAGGTGCACTGTCATGAAGAACAGGTGAAGATGAATCCTCCGCAATAAATCCAGCAAATTGAAATTGAATTGGCTTTGAGTAGTCTGGAATATGAAAGGACAAGTCCTTAAGACCAATTTGTGCTTGTTGTAGGCAAGTTGTTCCCAAGGTCTGATGATGGGCTTGGGAAGTGCATACTGAGTTTCTGCATCTGCATGCACAACTGCTGCTTTATTGGGTACTTACTCTGAACCAACTGTAACATTATTGACTTGCTTCTGATGGGTTGCAGTCTCAATGCTCTGAACAGAAACATGTTCAGAATGACTCCTCTGTTTTAATTCTTCTTGTTGTAGCTGAGATTCAAGCTACAAAAAATCAATTTTGTCTTGTGCATTTTGTAGACATACATGAATGTATATGAGAGAAACTTTGCTAACTTTTGATGTATCATGAATAGTAGACAATATGAGAGTTTTGAGGAACTCTAATACTTCATTGATTCTTATCATTTTTTTCTTCAATGTCAGAATTACACTTTAAAAACCGATCACACCGACTACTCAATGTAGAAAAGTAATACGCACTCACAGTACACAGCAATATCCTTTATAAATGTGCAACAAATGATCAGTGTGCAACCAACAAGCACCAATTACAATCCATTACATAAAAATGACCAGCACTATGTTCTGATAATACAGCCGACTAAACTTTTCTCTAAAAAAAACTAATTTTACTTGTCAAAACAATCATTGCCTACCAAACTCTTATGCAGCAGTGGAATCAAGAAATCAATGCATATATATGTAGACAAAAACTATAATGAGTTTTAAATACAATGCCACACTGGGGCAACAACAACTGCAAACTTGCTTGGATCCTTCAAATACTAGAAAGAGTTGTCACAGTAGAGATACCAGCAGTAAATTTCTCTATTAGATCATCCTCTGTGAGATCAAGAACTTCAGGATCAAATACTGATCCATTGTGGTATACAGAGGTCTTCAATTCAATGTTGCATACATAGTCAACGCTAAACACAGAGAGGGTATGTTGCAAGCTATTGTTTCAATGCTTCCTGTAGCGAGAATGTTTATAATTTCATTGTTGGACGTAGATGGAGGTGGACAACTTCACCATTAATGTTTGATGTTAAAGAATTGGAATCTTCTACTGCTACAGCCAGGGAACACACTAAAATGTCAAAACACCCTACTTCTCTTCATCAAAATATTCAAGCTGAAAGAGTCCCATTGTTGGGATCAATACCTACAACATCTACGCAATCACTAATTCACGAAGTTGAAGAAATAGTGCCACCCAGATTAGTTAGTTCTCTAATAAGGGAACAAGATGAATTTTCAAGATCTTTGCCATCAGCTGTCAATATCAGTGTTGCCAGGTCTCTACCACTAGCACCGAGAACTAATAGATCAGATTCAACCAATACTCAGTGTAACTCGCAGTTTGATCAGATTTATATCCAACGATTTTTGGGACAACTAAGACCACCTTTAAAGGCACATTATACTTGTGGGTTCTCTTCTGCACAAGCATTTTATGTCCTCAAATAGTCATAGTCAGAGTAGGACTATAGACTATCAATTTTGAAGCTCGCAATCTGGAGATCCAACTGGAATTCAACACACACAACCTTCAACACTCAATTACATTGAAATTTTCATGGAAACCAACTCAATGCATATCATACGGCCTTCACAGGTCACTAATTCCATCAATAATATATTCACGCTGCTTCAAACCTCAACGCAGGAGGCTAAGACAACGCACAGGATGCAAACTCACGCTCAAGCAAAATTAGCACAACATTGAAAGGAGCCAACACACAATTTCATTCAATCGCAGAGTCACTAGAGTTTTGACCAGTGTTCAAGAATCTAGCATTCTGTGGGATACAAATTGTAGTGATAGGTGCAATGAGGAACTTCTTCATTCTTTCTGAGGAAATCAATAACAAATGAATAATTGATGCTTAAATGTACAACAAAATTACAAACAGGGTTTGAACAGGCATGATACGATAAACTAAATTAGCCATGAAATTTCCGCCAGAAAATGGCTGATTGGAGCCAATAAATAGTTTGTGAATAGTTACAGTATCCTTCAATCTTCTACAAAAAGCATCTATATGTAGGAGGCGCCACAGGACTCGATCTTGACACCTGTTCGAAGCTCGAGAGAAAACCAGTGGATTGATATCGATGGATTGTAGTTTACATTGATTTTCGGTTGAGAAAATGTGTTTATCTAAACTGTGAGATGCCCGGATAGTGGGTGGCTCTCTCCACAAGCAAGCTTTGGTGTGATATGTGTTCGTTACGCTCCCCCCACAGAAAGCTCAATGGGATTTTCCACAAATAAACAATCAACTCGCTTTAACAATTTTTGGAATTCAAAAACAGTGAAACTCAATAATATCCCAACGAGATGAGGGGAGATTGGACTAATCCGAGCAGGCAGTTTAATAACTGAAGACTTCCGAGCAGCGATTGAAGCATACAAAGATAGATCACCATAGTTACCAACCACATTACTTACTTCACGCTATTCAAAACGCATATTTGGAATATGATACATAGTAGACAATAAAGCTAATGCATCAACACCATACACATAACACTCACCAAATGCGGGATATTCAAGATTGCTCCAGCGGCTTGACGACATTCAACGTACAGCCATTCAAACAAGAGTGGTTCCAGGCATTGTCAGTGATCGAAGGCTTGTAAGAGTCCCTTTGTATAGCAGATGCAATAACATGAATTATGATTGATTACAATGAGGTATATTTTCCTCGGTAGACTTAGAGGCAGAGAATCAACAGAGTATATGGGCAGAGATCCAGGCATTAGGCAGGCAGAGAGACTAATAATACCAAGAACATTCTCCTCCATGAATGATGCGCTGACATTTTCTGCAACTAAAAGAGGCGAACAATGTTATAATAGCAGATAGTGAGCAGCGTAGGTCTGACACACAGGACTGGTAACGGTGCGTAAAACTCAAATGAAATACTGAGAGTGTGAGAGTGTGGTGTTACAGATATTGTGCCATTCAATGACAAGTCAGAGGTGCGTTTTTAGAAGAGCAACGTACTAGCAGGGTATCATATGTCAGAGAAAAGCAAGAGAAGTGCTTTTATATGCAGGTGAATAAAAATGGCACTGGAGAAATAACAAGTTGCAGCTAAAATTTCGCTGAGAAAATGTTCATGAGAAAATATTCATGAAATGCAGAATTGGTGGCAGAAATGAACTGCACATAAAGACCATAAAACAAATGGCTCAAAGTAATTATGAAGGGCAGGTATACGCCTGCTCTGATACCATGTTAAACACACATGGGCAGCGACATAATCTGAAAGATAAAACATGATAATACATTTTTATTAACAATTGATATACATTTATAGTACATGGTTTGACCATTGGGTTCCACATCCCAACGTCTCTTGGACTCCTTTTGTCTATTCGGCTTCCACACTAACCCATTGAGGATTAGGTGTCCAACAGAGATGACCACTTAGAATCCAAATGCTTTAAAAAAATGAAAACCTTGGAAGCAACAATGAAGAAGCATAACATCCATTTGGAGCACTCTTCAACTTCAACTTCATCTTCGAGAATAGTGCTTTCTGCATGTGGTTGTCAAGAATCTCGGTCTGGTTTTACACTAAATGTGTCTTCTTCTTCTCATTCTCATAAGTGGCTCATTGATTTTCTAATCACATGGCCAAAAACAAAGCCATGTTTTCTTCTTTAAATGATTGTAACACCAAAAATATATATGTTGGTGACTAAGTCACCTGACACGGGGATTCGGGACACGTAGGATTCGAGATTTGTGGTGTCGGATTCGGACACGCTGACCCCCCGGAACAGGACACGTTAGGACACGTTATATATT
>APFE030853913.1:102734-117740 GCA_000404065.3 Pinus taeda | reverse complement strand
CACATTGCCTCCTCCCTTTCCCTTGTTGTTTGGCCCATCCTCTCTTGTGACATATTTCCATAATGGATATTTATCATTGTCTTTAAGTCCTCTTCCCTCAACATTACTTGCAGCAGACTCTGATGATATTGGGGGAGGAAGGGCATCTCTACCCATGACATTCTTGCCCTTCCTTTGCCCCCTAACTGCTGCCTTTGATTGAGCCATGAAAACTGTTACAGACCACGGTGTTACCTCAACGACAACTTGTAAAAAAAATGAACAAACTGTTGTCAAAAATTAAAAAATGCAAAAAAAATTAAAAAATGAACAAACTACTGTAAAAAAATTGTAAATTGTGCATAGGGTCAAGTCAGTAAGGTTTTAAATTTTAATCATTGGGTAGTGGGTACTGAGTCCTCTCTCAAGAATACCTTCAATTTCACACCAAATTCTGAGTTTTCTTGTGATGGTCTTTGTGAAGTTTCTTCAAGCATTTTGTGGGTGGATGGCTGTAAATGTGTTTTAAATTTTAATAAATCTCAGGGTATACAAAGATACATAATGCCAAGATTATGTTCCAATCAGAATTTAATAAGCAACAGGATGGTTTGGTTTGAAATCCACGCCTTCGGTACAGTTTATTGACATTTATTTTCTAAGATTTAGATCATGATTCATATATTAATGTAAGCATTGCAATTGTAACACTGGCCAAGATGTTTCATAAAGAAACCAAACTCATGAATAAATTAAAAATAATGTACCATAAATTAGGTCAATGAACTGAAACAGCTTACCCTCACTGTAACATAAGCAGCTGGAATAAGTCCAAAGAATGTTGCAATGAAGAATATATAATATGGCACATCTACGATTGACTCAAAGGGATATCTTTCTCTCAGCGAGGACAACCCAAACTATTAAACTGTAAACAATGAACATTGATCACTGTTCACGGTATTGGTTATCCAAACAAGTATTCTCGCTAGTTTGACATTTAGAACATGATAATTCTTATCTGTGTAGTGTCTGCCAGAAGACCATGCATGTCTTTGTATTACATTAAAAATTATACTTCCCTAATTGGTAGATTTTTAAACCATGTAAGTTGCAACTACTCTTTTCTTCAAGGGTTTAATATCAGGGTTTAGATATTCACACAAACAAGGTCTTTTAGACCTATTATTTAATAACTGTTACTTTCATTGAGTTAATCATGATCCTCTGTTCTAAATACCTCTTTAAATTTTCTATATTTTTTAATAAATTTTTGTCCCTGTCTACCCATCCCCTCAAAACTTGGGGCTATCTTCCAGTTGTGCCTAAAACCTGCCCCCTCATCGCCCCATTCCTATAACTCAATGGAACATAGGCTTCCTGTTCCAATTGTTGGGGCTATGCAACCTTACTTCTTTCTTGCCCAGAGAATAAAAATTGGGCTGATTGTCGTACTTTTATCTCGAATGTGATGATTGCTACCCTTCTTGATTGTGCCATAATTTGCAAATACTTCATTGTCCATCAGTACAATTGCTTTGAGGCAAAGAAATTCAAGGAGAAGGCATTGTTATGTTACATCAAGATTCAGAATATGTACTGCTCACCATCTAGAAAAGATGCCATTATAATTCTCAGCAGAGAAAGTATTAAGTTTGACACCAAGTTTTGTGTTAAATGGGCTAGGCATAGATTAAAATTTAAAAATGATTTTCATTTAACCTTAGAATTTGATAGACCAACTAAGTGAGCCACCTACTCTGACTACCCTTTTGTACATATATTTTTGTACATAAGCTTTGTTGACTGAGCATAAGGTTATGAGCCACTTGCTTGAAGCAACAATGGATTTGGTATTAGCGGTTTGATTCAGTGATGCAGCTGATGCTTGATCTCATGATCTGAAGCAATTATGCCATACACGGTTACACAGCCTATGACTCATATGTAAATCAGTTAGGGTTATGAACTTATGGTAGAGCGTGACACTCATGCTCAGAATTTTGTCTAATTTATTTCCCAGAAGACTGTTGTAGAGAGTGGTCACTTGGACAACAAGGCCGCAGAGAGAATACTATTAGGGTTGTGCAAATCACATACAAATTTCCCTTGCCTTTTTGTTGGTCTTACATGAAAGTTGCACAACTAATTGCCAAGCTAGAAGGCCGTGATCTCAGAGCTTTTTCTTCAGGTGTTAGAGTTTCAACAGCGAGTATGACTGTGTGAAGACTTCAAGGATTATACAGATAGCAGATCAAAGACAAGGCCAAGATCATTGATCGAAGGCGTGAACGAAGGCAAACACCCGCAAATATTAACTTACCTGGAGGGCCGAGGCTGGTAGCTGTAGTGATGGCTCAGGTTTGGTGCACCGATGACCGTGCGTATGCTCTCTCTCTCAGTGCCCATCTCTGCTCTCAGTGCTCACTGCTCACATAAAGTTATAAACTGTAAATACGCCCGCAAACCCCCGCCTTTTAACCCGCGCAGTCTAACAGGACTCGTTTCAAAAAAACCAGACACAATTCGGATTTTAACAGGACTCGTTTCAAAAAAACTAGACACGATTCGGATTTTCGTGACACGAACTGACACGACGTGGCAAAAAAGGACACGACGTGTCATCCAAAAAGGACACAAATCCGTACCAAATCGTGTCAGATTCGACGGATTCGGGATTCGTGCCCCCTTTAGAGCGAATCCGGTGATGTAGGTTGGTGATGATAGATCTCTTAGTGTTGTAGGGACTGGAACTGTTCATCTAGACAATGGTCAATTTAATGATATATTATCTGTTACAACTTTATATTGCAACCTTCAATCTGTATATTAGACAACTCATTCAAGAGAAAGTAAAACCGTTGAACTACCTCACGATGTTGTAATTAAGGACCTAAGAAATCCTAAACAGATTTTAACTACTGGCATTGTTGATGATTCTACAAGGTTGTATAAGTTTAACAACTTTTAGTCATCAACTCTTTCCTCGGTATTTGTTGCTCATAATGATGAAGTAAGCAAACTTTGACATGAGCAATTTGGTCACTTAAACTATCGCTCCCTTCAAAATTTATGTAAAGAAAATATAGTGACATGTCTTCCTATGGTATCTTGCAGAGATGGTGTTTCCGGATGTGTACTCGGAAAACATCATCGGGATAGTTTTGAAAAATGTGCCTCTTGGCATGCCTCAGCTCCTTTACAGCTTTTGCATAGTGATTTATGTGGTCGACTTCTAGTTGTTTCATTCTTTGGCTACAAGTATTTCTTAACTTTCATTGATGATTTCTCCAAACGCACTTGAGTATACTTCTTAAAACTCAAGAGTAAAGTATTTAACATGTTCTTGGCCTTTATGGCCTTTGTTGAAAAACAATCTTGACATCAAATTCTTAAACTAAGATCTGATAATGGCGAAGAATATGTTAACAACAAAATCATCAACTTTTGCACTGAGAATGGAATTCAAATGCAACATTCTGTTCTACATACTCCACAACAAAATAGTGTAGCCGAAAGGAAAAATCACACCTTAAAGGAAATAGTTAATTGTATGCTTCAATCGAAAAGACTTAGTCTTTATTTTTGGGCAGAAACAATTAACTGTGCAAATTACATAGTAAATCGCATTCCTACTAAGGTTTTAAAGAATATCACTCCAGAGGAAGCATGGAGCTCAATTAAAACCAAATGTAAGTCATTTTCGTGTTTTTGGAAGTGAAAAATGGGCCCATATTCCAAATGAGAAACATAAAGCTTTAAAACCTAAGAGTGAAGAATGTATTTTTGTTGGATATTATGAAGATGTTGAAGGATACAGACTTATTCCACTTAAGTCCAAAAATGTTATCATTAGAAGAGATGTAAAGTTTGTTGAAAATATATCGGTCTACAAGCCTAGTTCGGCAGATGTGTCGCCTCTCTCTATCCCTTCTACTTTTGAAAATATTTCTTCTTCAGATGATGAGAGCGAGGATGACAATCCTCCCCCACCTTCTCAGGATCCTCCTTCAGCTCCTCAGCGTCCAAAATGGGTCTGTGCTACTTGAGATGCCGCAGGTGCTCTTGCAAGTGATCCTACAGATCAACGACGTGGACGTTCTCAGTTCAATAAAGCATCTTCTTTACTGACTCAAGCTTCAGTGAATTATGATCCTGACACATTTGCAGAAGCTTCAGGCCATCCAAATTGGGATGCAACTATGATGAAGAATATCGTTCATTATTGACAAATGATACATGGGATCTTGTTCCTCTTCCAAAGGTACGAAAACTTGTTATATGCAAATGGGTTTACAAAACCAAGTATGGACCAGATGGAAAAGTTGATAAACATAAAACTCATCTTGTTGCTAAGGGTTTTCACAAGTTGAAAGCATTGACTATAGTGAAACCTTCTCCTCTGTTGCCAAAATAAACTCTATCCGCCTTGTTCTTTCCCTCGCTGCCTCTTTCAAATAGGAAGTCCATCAGATGGATGTTAAATCTGTCTTCTTACATGGAGACTTGCATGAAGAAATATATATGGGACAACCTCTTAACTATATACAAACAAACTCCAGCCTTGTATGTCTACTTAAGAAATCTTTTTATAGTCTCAAGCAAGCCCCTCGGGCTTGGTATGCCAAAATGGATAGCTTTCTTTTAGATACTAGTTTTTCTAGGTGTCATTCTGACAACACTGTCTACACCAAGAAAGTGGGTAAATCTCTTATCATTCTTGTTCTTTATGTTGATGATCTTATCTTTACTGGTAGTGATCCCAACCTTATAAACCATTGGAAGTCCAGCCCTCAAAAGAAGTTTGAAATGACAAATTTAAGACACTTGCATTATTTTCGTGGTCTTCAAGTCTTGCAAACCAAGGAAGGTATTTCCCTTTCCCAGTCCAAGTATGCTTGTGATCTTCTATGCCACCACCTTCACATGGAAAATTGTAAGCCAGCGCCTTCTGCCTTTCACTCTGGAGCCAAACTTTCAGTCACTTATACTTCCCCTGAAGTTGATGCTACCTTATACCGTCAGCTTGTAGGGAAACTTTTGTATCTTACCCATACTCGTCCTGACCTTTACTTTGTTGTTGGCCTTATTGCTCGGTTTATGCAAAACCCACATGAAAGTCATTGGAAAGCAACTAACAGAATACTTCGCTATGTTCGAGGTACATTTCAGTTTGGGATTCATTACAGTGCAGAAGCAACTCCTTTGTTGGTTGGTTTCACTGATTCCGATTGCGCTAGTGACCCTCATGATCAGAAGTCTACTACAGGTTATGTATTCACTCTTGGTTTTGGACCTATTACATGGGCTTGCAAGAAACAAAGTGCCATTTCTCTTTCTTCAGCAGAAGCAGAATATCATGGTGTTGTAGAAGTTAATAAAGAAGCCTTCTGGTTTCGTCAAACCCTGTCAGAGTTTGGTTTTTAGCAGCAGTATCCGACTACACTTCAGTGTGATAATCAAAGTGTCATTCAATTATGCAAAGATCCAGTCCAACATCAGCGCAGCAAACACATTGAACTACACATGCACTTCATCAAAAAGCTCATTCATGACCATGTTTTTGAAGTGCAATATTGTTCAACCGATGATCAAATTGCAGATGTCTTTACAAAGGCTCTCATAGAGGCGAAATTTACTAAACTTCGATTTATGGTTGGAGTTCAGGGAGTTTTCACTAAGGGGGGATAGGCTCTAATGCCTCCTTCCTTCTCCTATTGTATCACATTTATAAATCTTTCAATCATATCATAAGTTCTTCTTAAGGGGGGATGTTAGGATATTCTGACACACATAGGAAATAGTTAAGTATAACTTGGTCTAGCGTAGAGTTAGGTAAAGTGTGTTTCTTTACTATGTACATTTGTAACTTACAATCTAACAGTCACAATATGTTCTAGACACGGAGTGATCCGACAGTTCATTCTCTCCTAGGTATTACAGACACTTGATCCGTGGCTTAACCCATGATTGGTCCATGATCTCTATTTAAAGAGCGTGGAGGGTCATTTGTAGGGTGACCGTTCATGAGAGAAGCTTATGTAAATTTTCGTTCTTTTATTAATAAATTCTCTGAAGTGGCCGCATTAACTCAGGCCGTGGATTGTTTCCCTCTTTGAGGATTTTAACCACGTCAAGAACACTGGTGTATTGATCTGTGATCTATTTGTGAGCGTTGTCCTTTGGTCTTCTATCTGAGGAACTTACCCTGTAAGCCCTAAGGGCTTGCTTCAACCCATTGAAGGTTTGTTTTAACCGACAAACATGTCCTTCGATCATTTACTTCAAACTCCAAAAGTTGTTCCAAGTAGACTTACTCCTTAAGCGAGCCATGCAAGAAAATAGTTTTGAGGTCCATTTGATGTAGGCTCCATCCTTGATCGAAAGCAAGAGAAATAACATATTGGATAGTGGTATATCGAACAACCTATGAAAATATTTTGTCATAGTCCACTCTTTTTGAGAGAAGCCACGAACTCCGAACATGACCTTATATTTTTCAGCACTTCCATTTGCTACATGTTTAATTTTGTAAAGTCATTTAGAGGTGACCACGGACTTTTCCTTAGGTCTAAGCATCACGTCTCAAACATCAGTTTTCATGATCGATTCATATTCCTTATTCATCGCATCTTTCCATACTTGGTTATTTACGGCTTTTTCGAAAGTGCAATGTTCGGCTTGAACAATAGTACTCATTGCAGCGAAGTACCCTTGATACCTGTTCAGCTTCGTACTTTTGCAAAATGTCCCTCTTGGAGCAATATACATCTTCGAAAGTATCTTTGAGCCGTAGTGGTTGTTTCCTTGAGGTAGAGGGATCACTAGATCAATTGAATCCATCATGCCATCAACATCAGACATAGGCTCATCCGTCAAAGGTTCATCTTATTTTTCGACAGCATCATCATCGTCCTTCCTTAATATGGCGAGATCTTTGGCTTTCCCAAGAGCAGAGTCTTCACCAAAGGTGACATCTCAACTTACTTCCACATTTCTTTAACCAAGTACATAGATTCTATATGTCTTTGAATTTTCACTGTAGCCAACGAATATACCTTTCTTCCCAGAAACTTCCAACTTATTCCTTTTCTCTCTAAGCACATGAAATTATACCGGACAACCAAATAATCTAAAATGAGAAACATCGTTTTCTTACCAGTGAAGACTTCCTCGAATGTCTTGAAATCCAAAGCTTGATGCAGGGTCCTATTTTGAACATATACAGCGGAGTTGGTAGCTTCTCCCCACAAGAATTTCGGAAGACCTTGATCATAGATCAGGGCACGGGTGGTTTCCATAATCGTTTGATTCTTCACTTCATCAACACCATTTTGCTCAGAGATTTATGGAACAGTTGTCTCCCTCTTAATTCCAACCTCTCTGCAAAGTCATTGAATTCATTTGATTCATATTCGATTCCGTTGTAGATCCTCAATATCTTGATCTTCTTCTCTGTTTGATTTTCCACCTGAAAGAATGGAACCATTTGAACACTTCATCCTTCCACTTCAATAAATAGATATATGTTTTGTGTGAGAATTCATCCACAAATATTGCATAGTATAAGTATCCTCCCAATGAAGTTGCGGGTAAAATACCAGAAAAGACTAAATAGACCAATTGAAGAATATATCAATTGTCTTGCTTTCACTAGAAAGTAATAGTCCCTTTGTATGTTTCTCAGCTACACAACCCTAATAAAGTCCTTCATGGTTCATGTTAAACTCAGGCATACCTATGACCATCTTTCTTACCCAAGGAAGGCTTTGTAATGTAAGTGGCCAAATTTTCGGTGCCATAATTCATATTGAAAAGAAGTATCACTCGCCAAAGCCCCCCAAAGGACTTCCACCAACTTGTTAGAGACTATCAACCCTAAATCCAAAAATAAATGCATCCTTAGGGTTTATATGCCAAATACGTACATTTTCATCAATGAATGCTACCTTAAAGTCTTTTTCTTCCATCGCAAAAATAGACACCAATACTTCTTCAAATCAAGCACATACAACACTTTGTAAATGTATGGTTTGAGCTTGATTCAAGTGAAGAGTGACAATACCTATCCATTTCACAAGGTCGGTGGCATTATCTCCAAGTATGATTTTTGGATTAGTGTCTTCTCCACCAAATTTGGGAGGGCCTCCTTGTATCCAGTGAAGCGCCTTGAGGCTCCACTATCAATCAACCAATGATCCAAAGTATCCAAAAGAGAGAAAATAAATAGAGCAATAATAAGATAGAACTCATCTTGTTTTTCCACAACATTACTTTCATCATACCCGGCATTTCTAGTCTTTTTGGAAGGTTGACTGTTTCCATTTCAAGCAGTTGGAGCATTCATCTTTCCTTTGTTGTTGTACATGTTCCTTTGATTACCAATGCCTTTAAAATTGTTGCTATTGTTGTTGTTGTCATTATCCCTTGGAAGATTCTTCTTGTGAGGGCACTCTCTAATAGTCATCAAACATGTTAAAATTGTAGCATCTTCCTTCATTTTTCCTTTGAATCCCTTCTAAGATCCTTCACCCTGTCTCCTTGGACCAACATCATTCTTCTTTTTTTTGCATAAACAAAGGCGGCAATAGGGTTTATTTACATTAGAGAACTTATATCTCTCCATCATCCTTGTCTCCTCTTGAGTGTATCTATCCAATATCTCATTGAACTCAGGGATCATGTCATGTTGAGAATGGTGGTGGTAAATATATCACATGGCCTTAAAAGACAACCCAGAGCAATGAGAGTTTTCCTTACAATATATTTCTGACAGTTGGATAAAAAACACAATCCTATGACGCCAATCTCAGACTAAGACCAAATGGATTTGGATGTTTCTAAGAGTCTTTTTGTTAGTGCAATCCACAGGGATTTGAACTTTGAATCTCATACTTAATCTCATGCTTTAAGTATTGCTTCACACTTCATAATCTCATGCTTTAAGTACTGCTTCATACTTCATAACAAGGAGATTTGAACTTTGAATCTCATGCTTTAAGTATTGCTTCATACTTCATAACAAGGAGATCGCAAATTGAGCTACACCTGATGGGTTTTCACCCATGGGTTTTCTAAGAGTTCATAGAAATAATCTTGTGGTGAATTTTATGAGTTCCCGCATGTATCTACTTTATTTACTTTTAATTGTTGTGTGCATTCTTTATTTATTTTTAATTGTGTGCATTCTTCCAAGTTCCACTTTTCCACTTCTGACTGCATTAACCAATTGCTCCCACTTACGCAAAATTGATGTGTCAACAATCCTCTAGTTCGATGTTTGCCTGTTTCCATAGCCCTATTCTCTCACAAACTCATTTTACTAGATATATTAAAAAAACAATATACATGGAAGCATACCACGAGAAATTGACAACCTGACAAGTTTGACATATCTTGCACAGGTTGACAATCTCCTATGTGGCAATATTCTATCAAAGTTGAAGATGCTCAGTTGCAAAGATTGCCCCTGCAGAACAATAAGTTGGTAAGAAGCATTCCATGTGATATTTCTCAATTAAGAAATCTAGGAAGCATATCAATTCGGCAAAACATGCTCTCTGGACCAACATCGCATTCTCTTGGCAACCTTAAACAACTATGGAGTTTGTTGCTGTTGGAAAACCAATTATCGAACAATACCTGCTATTCTGGGTAAATGTTGGCGTCTGGAACTTCTTGATATGTCTTGGAACAAACTCACTGGAAGCATACCACGAGAAGTGGAACGTCTTTCTAATCTCCAATTTTATTTCAATCTGTCACACAACTTTCTTGAAGGTTTTCTGCCTCCTGAGATTAGTAAAACGGTTATGGTTCAAACTATTGATATTAGTTTCAACCAGTTTACTGGCGTCATGCTAGATGCACTAGGAAGCCACACAAGACTAGTTAAAGTAAATCTCTCTCATAATACATTTCAAGGTCCAATTTCATATTCATTAGGTGAATTTAAAAATAAATAAATAAATTGAAGAGGAATCCTGGCCTTTGTGGACAGCAAATATGCTTTCCTCTGTATCCCCTCCCATAATACATTTCAAGGTCCAATTTCATATTCATTAGGTGAATTAAAAAAAATTGGAGGGGAATCCTGGCCTTTGTGGACAGCAAACAGGCTTGCCTCTGTGTCCCCCTTCTGCTTCTCTAAAATAAAGAAATCAATCAGTTCTAAAAAAATGTGATTATACCAATTGGCAGGTGGCAGCACTTTTTTTATATGTTGTTAACTGGATTCCTCTGAAGTCACAAGTTTCCTAATAAAATTTTAAGTTTCCCAAGAGCTTTCTCATTACAATTTTGACAACCAGTGATTTCATATGAAGATCTTGTAAAAGCAACTCAAGGATTCAATGAGACAAACTTGATAGGAGTTTGAAGTTTCGAATCAGTGTATAAGGGAATTTACAAAATGGCACAAAAGTCGCTATCAAGGTTCTCAAGTTGTAAAATGGAGAAGCTTACAAGAGTTTCAAAAAGGAATGCAATGTACTTAGGAGAATTAGGGACCGAAATCTTATTAGAGTTGCAAGTTGTTGCTCGACCCCACTTCAAAACTTTAGCCCTCCAACTTAATGTCAAATGGAAGCTTAGAAACTCATTCGTATCACACTGGAGATGAGAGTGCTAAGGAAGATGTGCATGCATTGAATTTAATGCCACCGAGTATCATGACATAACTTCATCACTATTGTTCTGTTCAAGCAGCTCATTGTAATATAGAGCCCAGCGATATCATTTTCGATAGCGATATGACAACACATTTATCTGACTTTGGCATTACACAATTAACTTGGGCAAACTTGATGGACTCAATCACTTCTCGCACTGGTTCTAAAAGGATCCATTGGCTATATTGCCCCAGGTATGGAACTTCACAAAATAATATAGCAAAGCATATTTTATTTATTCCTAAGTTGGCTGAATCCAAATTTGATGACTAGTTGGCTTGAATGCATAATAAGGATTTGGCAATACTCCAACAAAGGGTGATTAGGTAGAGGGACAAAAACGACCTCAGTGGGTGACCGTGGCTTTTTCTGATAAAATTGGGTAAGTAATGGATACCAACTTGTTGAGGGATGAAAATAGTGATGCACTAGAGAAATATGAAATATTGAACTCTGTGAATCAACTCTCGTGGCATTGGGATGCACAAGAGAATCACTCGAAGAACGACAAACTATGACAGAGGTGATAGTAGTTGTATTAGAAAGGATCAAAAATACCTTTTGTTGGAGTTTTACCAGGGTCTCCAAATAGCATTCAGATTTTATCATTTCAATGGACACCTTATAAGGAATGATGTGAAAGATTATGTCAACGACAGTCAACAAGCTAGAGACATACATATTCTTTTATCTATTTCATGTTGTACTAAGTTCATGGTAGGAGACATCACAACATATGCAGAATGGGTATCGTTAGTTGAGCTCTTCCACACATCCATTCCAAACAATACCACCATTAACTTTTTCCTATCAAGATAGGAATTCATGTTTGTAGCTGGCATATTTTGGGACATGCTAAAAAAATGTTTCGTGTCCTGCAGTTTAAACAAAGGCCGAAAAGAGAAACATGGAAGTAACAAACTTTATTAACTAAATAATCATTTATTGAATCAGGTTTTATTGTCTTAACTCTTGAAACTAATCTTGTTCTAATGTAAGGTCCAACACTTTGGCCCACTAAACTAAAAACCTGAAGGGTGAGTAGGCAAGGCTCGGCAGGCCTTACATACGTTATATCCGCCTCCCTGGATGGAGTTATAACTCTTTATCTAGAATTCAATTAAGTTAGGGCGGATGGAGAGTCTAACAGAGTTCCATCTTGAACCCCCGGCGATACCTCCATGCATTTGACAAACTGATTCTGCTGAACCAAACTACTTTAGCTAGCCCGGCCGGGGAAGAGAACCGCTTTTGTTTGGATAGCTAGCCTAACCCAAGGAAGAGAACTGTCTTGATGGTAACAGATTCCCCGGGCCCTATGAATTCCTCACCTCAGTATCGAAAGTAGTAATAGAGCCTCAACCAAATTAGAATAGAAAGTAGGATCGGTCCTAAAGAAAGAGCGGCGGTGTAGTCCCATCGGTTATATCCGGAAGGAAGCTATACGAGGACAACTATAGATAGGAAGTTCGGATGGGACAATCTAAAATCTCGGCTCCGTTTCCAGTAAGGTGCATTGCTTTCGGATGGGAGGACAAGCCATAAGTAGACTTGCTAGTCGGATCGATGGAAAGAAAGAAACAACAGTGGGTCCGATAAGAGGATGGGAGTGAACTAATCATAATAAACTCTGGCCAGATAGATCGGGATGGAATTCAACTACTAATTTCTAATTGGAAACCGGAAGTATACCCACACCCCCTGGAAGGGTAATGCCCCTCACCTCCCGTAGGAAGGAAAGGTAATGGGAGGAACCTACCCTAATGTTAGGTTGGATAATGAGGCATGTTATGTATTCAATTTCATCTTTCACTAACCTGGGGATGCCATCCTCACCCGTGGCCATCCCTCACTCACCCCCGAATAAGATGGTGCCGGTAGGAAGAAGTTAGGCTAGACGGGGTTGAATAGGATAATGGTTAGTTGCTTTTCCATCCTTCACCAGCCATCCTGCATCACCCCCTGTATGGATAGGATGGGAGTGGGAGGCAAGTCCAATGATAGTTGAGCATGCTTTCATTCGAAAGCAATTCACCCTGTTCCCGAGGTCAAGAAGATTCGTTGTTCCCGAGCAACTACAACTAGAACATCTCGTTCTTTCTTTTGGAGAGAATGAAGCTCGTCCATCGGAAGCTCGTCCTCACTTACGGTTGTTCAAGAACAAGGATTTGATTAGTTTCTTAGTTCCGGCTGACTGGTTGCAAGCTGGATGGTTGAAAGGAGGGAAGGACCTTCATTCACCCTCGGTCTAACATCAATCCTAACTACTTATGGCTATCGGCCCAGGGAACTATATCCTCAACCAAGGCCCTCCCACCTGGTCAAAGAGTAGGGGCCAATCGTCAGACTCAACCAGAGCTCACACTTCCATTCTTTCAACAGCAGGAACTCATCCATGTGGGTGGATGGGACTTTCTAGTAGTTGAGTTAGGACATCCCCGGAAAAAGCTAAATCAATGGCATCTGGTCCGAGCATTCGGTTTCTAGTTTCTTTCCTCTTCAGGCTGGCTGTCCATTACTCACTTAAGGTGTTCAGTTCAGTAACCGGGGGTGAGGATAGGTCACCCGGGGGGCTGCTGGTTCAACTTCAACCACTGCTATTGGCGGATATAGTAGCTATGTATCTGCCTCTTTAGCTAATAATGGCGGTCACACTGCTAGCTTTGCTACTGCTTTTGGGTCTCTATCTGGAACTGCGTCTTGATCTGCTCCTGCTGCATCTTTCACAACTGGTTATGCTGTTGTTAGTTCTACTACTGGATCACCCACTGGATCTACTGTTTATGGCTCTGCATCTGCTGCTGTTGGATCTACTGGTGTTGGTGCCTAGAATTGGCTCTGAAACTGGCGGCTCTAAATAGGCATATGGAGGGGATGACATGAGCCTTCGACCTAAATCTCCAATTAGATAAACTACTCGGTCTCTAGATTGATAGGACCTGTGCTTATCAATGCAGGACTTATCAATGTAAGCTGCTGATGATTGTATGAGTTCCTTCTCCTTTGCTCATGCTAATAGGGTAAAAACCATCCATCATACCTCTCCGCTTGTGCCGTTTATTATCTATGGTTAGTTTGGGGAGCAAAAAAGGATAAAAAATCTGCGTACCCACCTATGCTACACACTATGTTAGTTAGGGACTTATCTACTAGTTACTCGCTAGGCTAACAACTAAGAGCTCACTTCATATGAAACTACGTGTTCTTCTTTTATCTAGGGATGATTATCCATTCATCTTCTTTGGGTGAGGTGATTCCACCAGCTTGTTTCTTTCTGGAGCTTGGTAGGCCTCTCATCCAACAAAATACTGATCCTTTCCTGATTCTCTTACTATAGAATAGAATAGAATGACCAATCCTGATTCTCTCATTTTAGGGCCAAGGGGCGGAGCCACTCGAACGACAAAGGAGATCGAGGAAATAAGTCTAGATTCACGAGAGGAAATCCCCGTAGGGAAATCAGATACGATACATAGCCCTGGCCTATAAGATAAGCCTTGCCCCAAAGCCATGGAGATAAGTGCATAAGGCTTCCCCGGCTTCCCCCGGAGCCAGAGAATATATAAGGCTTCCCCAGCTTCCCCCAGAGCCAAAGAAAGAAGTTATATGGCTTCCCCCCGGAAAGTAAGTAAGGCCTTAGCTTTCTGATCAATCCTTCCTTTATCCATCGGTCGGCATTCTTACCCACCCAGGTCACTATGCATGCTTATTCCCTGTCTATTCCCTCCCTGTAGGATCATATAATAAGGGACCGGCCCAAGCTTCCTTTACTATAGAATACACAGCCAAGGAGATAAGAACCTACAGAAGCAATCGATCAGTACTAATAGTAGTAGAGATATTCCCCAAAGTCAAGTGGTTAGGGGCCCGCTGGGAGAGCATATTCTTTGGTCTCCAGCGGAAAGCTGTTATGAAACCAGCTCAAGAAAAGATAGATCAACGCCTTAGAATTCAGCCTCTTCGAGGTGGCAACCTCCTTTACATTACATAAATGAACAATTCTTGGATGATACAAATGACAAAACCTCTTTTCTATATATAGGAGTCTAAGGAGTCACAATATAACCCAGACGACCTAATAATAATAATATAAAGCCACAAAAATAACAATAGAGGAATTCTATGGGGCACAGTAATAACAATATGGGAGCAATAGGGGCACAAAAATATTAATAAGGGGTACAACTACCATAGTAATGGGGTAATCACTAGTATTATAGGGACCCAACATGCCCCTCTCCTTCAAAAAAAAGTGTTGTCCTCAACGCTTGAGTGGTTCTGGATACTTTTGTATAAAATTCTCATCCTCCCATGTGGAATCTTCCACAGATAAGTTCTTCCACTTGATAAGATACTC
>APFE030853913.1:62632-97010 GCA_000404065.3 Pinus taeda | reverse complement strand
ACATCTATTTTCATTGATGTTATGGGAAGGTGAAGAAAGGCTTCTCGCGGCGAGAGGCTAAAGGAACATAGTCGCTTGTCTGCACCGAGCAAGGTGAAAGGCCCTTTGTGAAAGGCTTCTGGTGAAGGCAAAAGTTGAAGGCAGGTGCGACCGGAATCCCAAGATGTATCCATCCATGTATCCATATTTCTCAATTAAGGCGGACGAGCAATAAATCCCTTGACCCTCCTTCCAACCATTTAGGGTTGGCCCTTTTCGTCTCTTTTCCTTGGTCTTGCCACTCTCGATTCTTTCCTCTATTCCAGCCCAAAGAATCAAGGGTTCTAAATTCGCACCAACATTTTTATACCTACTAGGGAACCGAATAAAGTACAAATGTTTGTGTTGTAAGGTATGCTCAATGACAACATGTTGTATAAGAAACACAACCATACCTTACAAATTAACTGCACCAATCAATTCCATGACCGAGTAAAGTACAAATGTTTGTGTTGTAGGGTATGCTCAATGACAACATGTTGTATAAGAAACACAACCATACCTTACAAATAAACTGCACCAATCAAGAGTAAAGTACAAATGTTTGTGTTGTAGGGTATGCTCAATGACAAGTATAAGAGACACAACCATACCTTGCAAATTAACTGCACCAATCAATTCCATGACCAAGAGGTAACTATAAACCAAAGTAAGCAGAGGTTTTTGAAATGGCAATTCAAAAAAGTAACATGTCGAGAAACCCTAGATTTTTCACAATGTCGAAAACACGAGAGCACCCAAATTTACCAAAAAAAACTTGAAAGTCTACTTGCAAAGAGCAAGGTTTCTTTTGAAATAATGGCAGATTCACAGCTCTGGATCCCTAAATCCCCAGCAATGTATCGACAAGCAAACAAATTTAGTTGTTTCCCGGCACAGAGAAAGCTTTCTCTGTAACTGGCTAATGCCAGAGTAATACAGACTTAAGCTCACAATCATGGAGGGGGTCATCATGCACTCAAAAATCAGGTATTAATGGCACAAGTGTCTCAAAGTCATGTAGGCCTGTAAAAAGTGATGGATACAGGGAATCGAGGGCATTAATGGCAACGAGAACCGGTATACCTGATGTAGGAACTTGCCTCTCTTATTTTTATGGCACTGCTAACTGAACACACAACGTGATGGAGGGCATTAATGGGAATGAGAATTGGTATCCTGCCTAATGGAGGCACTTGCCTGTCTCTAAATCTAATGGCAACGCTAACTGAACACGCAATGTCTCTAAATTTAATGGCAATGCTAACTGAACACGCAACATGATGGAGGACATTAATAGCAAGGAGAATTGGTATACTACCCGATGGAGGCACTCACGTGTCTCTAAATTTGATGGCACTGCTAAATGAACACACGGCATGACGTGGGCACTCGACAGTCTGTAGTTTTTTTGGGAGGGATCAATACGACAGCGCACAGTGGCACGGGAGGGGAGTTCTCACAAAGAACACCTTACGCAGTAAAGATTTAACAAAGACTATATATAGATAAACCAAGAAAGAAAAAACAGCAATATAAAAAATAAAAATATTAAAAAAACACCAAAAAAAACCTCCAATACAGCTAACAGGCAAGGAAAGAAACAACTAAAGCTGGCATGAAATCAATATTAAACAAGCCACCAGAACTGGTGGTTTTCAAAGCATTTTCTACTTAAAGATTTAACAAAGAGTATATATCGATAAACCAAGAAAGAAGAAAACAACAATATAAAAAATAAAAATATTAAAAAAACACAAAAAAACTTCCAATACAGCTAACAGGCAAGGAATGAAACAACTAAAGCTGGCATGAAATCAATATTAACCAAGCCACCAGAACTGGTGGTTTTCAAAGCATTTTCTACTTAATACCTCCATATAGTTTAGTCATTTTTATGATTTCTCACAACCAAGAAGATAAGTTTAATGGCCTCGCAACAGCAAGGCTTGTGCCCATCTTAAGTGCATGTCTTCATTTGAATGCTCATCTCAGCAATGCTAATACCCATCTTTATAAAGATATCCCCCCATATGACTGAACTTCACCTCAAATAATTTATTATCTGGGTTCACTTTTCGTAATTGTTATCGAACATGGTATATTTCAAACATGAAATATAATTTCAAACTATGTTTAGCATAAAACTGGCCTACACGTACACATGCTTCATTGAACACAAATCTTTTTGACATCAAAAGCAGTAGTCTATAACGCGACTTTTTGAAAGCTTTTCCGGCGGATTTTTCATGTCAAAATCCCACAACAATTCATTGGAATCCAAATATGCAGTTAAAAAACCATTTTAACTGCTAAAAATCAAGATTTTACCTCATTTCTTCCGCCGGATTCCGTCACCGGAATCTCCAAAAAGTCACATTATAGACAACTCCACATCAAAATTGCCGAAACTAAAGATAAGATAATAAGATAATTGTATTGTCTAACTAATGATGACAAAGTAGGTCAAAGGACCTGACTATTGAGTACAATGACGTTCATAAAAATGTGAGAGAACCAAATAGTCTCCTATAAAAAAATACAATGGCATAAAAATGTGGTAGAACCAAACAGTCTCCCATAAAAAAACAGGATGTCCTACAAGTACACATGCTTCATAGAACACAAGTCTTTTGACATCAAAATTGATCAAGCTAAGATAAGATAATAAGATAATTGTATTTATGTCCAATTAATGACCACAAAGCAGGTCAAAGGGGCTGAGTGTTAAATACAATGATGTCCATGAAAATGTGGGAGAACCACCCGATCTCCCATAAAAAATAGGATGCATGAATATAAAAGGTACAATCCAGGAACATAAAAGATACAATGTATGGAATGCCCAAAAAATAGAATGCATGAATATAAAAGGTACAATGCAGGAACATAAAAGATACAATGTATGGAATGCCCTGACAAAGAGATCAGACCCATCTCTCTTAACATGCAGGAACATAAAAGATACAATGTATGCCCTAACAAAAAAGATCAGACCCATCTCTCTCTTAACATGCAGGAAGATATAAGATACAATGTATGCCCTAACAAAAAAGATCAGACCCATCTCTCCTAACATCTGATACTGACTGATCAGTCAGGAACACAAAGGAACACAATGCAGATCATATCACTACTAGTGAGGAACACAAAGGAACACAATGCAGATCATATCACTACTAGTGAGGAACACAACGCAGATCATATCACTACTAGGCAGAAAACTATAGGCCTTAATTACCTAGTAGAAACTTTCACAAAACATCCGATACTGACTGATCAGTCAGGAACACAATGCAACTTTCACAAAACATCCGATACTGACTGATCAGTCAGGAACACAACGCAGATCATATCACTACTAGGCAGAAAACTATAGGCCCCTAGTAGAAACTTTCACAGACTATGATCAGGTGTGCATTTAAGGAAGCCCATCTTGGTACAGCCAACTGAGATTATATGCAGATATAAAAAGATTTCAAAGCACAACCAAACAGTCATAGGTAAAGAGTAAGACAACTAAGCTAACAAAACAAAATTCAACATAACCCAACACAAAACCATAACTATTGAGTATTGAATGCATTTCCAACGTAACACCTCCACTTCCATGTAGTTGAATCAAATTTTTGCAAAAACATAACTCAGACCAACTTCCAGTTAGATTAAAATTTGCCCATGTAAAATGCCAAAAAAACACCAGGCAAAGCAGTCCAAACTTTTATAATATAACCCAGTCACTGCCCCCCTCCCTATGTCCTTCAGGGCCCATTTTCAGGGAGAGAGGGGAAGGCATCACTTGAGTGATCTAAGATGTGGCATTTTGCATTCTGAGATAAGGAGCTTGCTTCATTCATTGGTCCCACAGACTCCTTCAAGCAGCTGCATCTGCTGCTTTCTGCTTCTTGGGCATTCTGTATCCGCCTACAACACAAGCATGATCTCTTTCAAAAGGTTCTAATGTCACCTGCTCAAATGGCTTAAATTGCTCCTTTTGCAACTTCTTAACTTCCTGAGCAAACACTGCCTCCGCTGGCACAGTAGAGTCAATGCAATTTGCCTGCATTAAGGAGTGAAAATCAAAAAATGAGGAACAGAAACATAATTTCAAGATTTACTTCAAAAGTACGAGAAAGGGTAGAATAAATGTACCTTGATAGATAATACAAAATGACCACCATTTTTCAAAAAATAATGGCCATTTAATGCCACAATGCGTGCCTGTATCCCGCCAAACAAGGGTAAGTCAAAAAAACATCGAACTAAAAGCAACATTGAAATATAAGGGTCTAGCATTGCTGCTAAGCATTCAGCAACAGAACCCAGCAATACATTCTTTTTAAAGCCTGGAGAGATCAAATTAGTCTAAATATTTTGCAATTTTGATGAAAAATGTGGCACCTTCATATGAAAGGCCGTACATACAACGATTAATAGCATTAGCATGCATCTCAGGTACAACCTACTCTAGAGAACCATTTGATTATAACATTGATACTTTTACCATGACAATCATATAGGAGTATAACTGAAGTATAGCTCTGCACCATGCAAAGGTAAATTTAGCCCTCTTCAGGAAAGACAACCCAGCACAGCTAAAAGAGTAGAAAATAAAATGGTTTTATACAAGAGAAAAGCATAACTAAAACATCATGCCACTACAGACCGTAACAGTTTCCCAACATACATTACAGTGTACAATGTAAGCAGTAATTAGGAAAAGATTCAACCTACAAATAATCAGCTAATACCTCAAGCATCAGAAACTCGTATTGCATCATCCATGATGTCCTGAAGGGGAATCCGAGTATATCTCATCCTTCGCTTGAATACTATTGCTATTAAAAACCAACCAAATAACCACATGACAAGTTTATCTAATCCACTGATAAACATTTTTCTACACACATGCTAGTAATGTTGCGAAGTTGGAGACCACAATCCATACCAGAAATATTAATCCACGTCTGAATATCGGTGAGGACAACTAAAAGCTACTACTCCACAACATACAAAATAATGCAAATCTCTTCTTAAAAGACAATTTCACGCCACTATAAAGGTAACACAAGCTGCAATATTTATTCCAAAATCACATATCTTGCCAAAACACAATCTAAACACAATCATCTAATACATCAAGCGTCCAAAACTTGAATGCCACTTAAACAACATCATCTCATGATGTCCTAAAGGGGAATCCAAGTATATCTCATCCTCCGCTTACATATTGCTGCTTTTAAAGTCCATACATACAAAGAATAACAAAATACCCATGCACAACAAATTCAATCCCAATCCTATATATCATAATTCTTAAAGCACCCGCTGATCATAATGCAACGCATAACATTGCAATATACATATAATAAACCAAAAAATGCAGCGATAACTGAAGGCTAGTACTGCACCATAGGAAAGTAACACAGCTCTATTAAAAAAGGCGGTTTAGCACTTCTATGAGAGTAGCACAGAAAAGCAAGCCGTACACATAGCATAATATTATAGAATATAACAGCATAACTGAAATCACACCCAACTTAACATAACAGCTAAAACCCTCAAGCATCAAAAGCTCGAATGGCATCATCCATGAAGTCCTGAAGGGGAATCCGAGTATATATCATCATTTGCTTGAATACTACTTGAATAGGAGTAAAAACTTAAGTAAGAAAGAAAGAAAACGGAAAAAAAAAACAACAAAAAAAAGATTAAACAAAAAAAATGAAAGATTTTACCTGGTCTGGCTGGGCAACATCAGCAAAAATAACATCAACCATACCAACAAGCATCCTGTACCGAACGGGGTATCTGGCATCTTCAATAATAGGTATCACGTTTGTACGTTTCTTTGCCATGTTGACTAAATCTCGACCACTTCTGTGCGACATTTCAACTGCATACACAATGCCAGTCTATTGACCAGCAGAATAGAGTACATCAAACAAATAAAATCAGCACTCACGACTTTTTCAGCCAAAACAATATAAAACAGTCTCAAAACAGAAGGCTCGCAATTATTTAACAGCAACAATCAGAACATATCCAAGTATTATTGACCAATCCTTACAAGCACATATACAAGAAAAAACTTCGTTATATACACAACACATAATTGAACACCAAAAACCATTACAGCTCTATCGATTGAAAGTGACAGTATAATCATCGCAATAAAAGCGACTATGGTATAAAACGGTATGTTCACATACAATTCAAATCGCCATAAACTGGTTGAACACACCCAAAATGGCCCTCAAACTAATTTACCCCATTGGAACCAATGGACAACCCTATATCCAAAACTCCAGACATCACGTGCTTTAAAATTCACGCGCATCTAATCAAACATATAGCATCTAAAATGATTGCAGTAATTAACTTCCGAGTCAACAATTCTAGGAAAGTGCCAATATCACCTACATATCGTTTCAAACAAGGGCATCTAAATAAGTATATAGCAATAAAAAGGATTGCACCAAAAACTTACCGGACCAACAATGTCGGATACATGTGAAACAGTAGTACCAGATGCAGCACCCAGATACAGGACATGCGTTCCAGGTTTCTACAAAACGAAAGCACTTTCTGTTACATGCAGTTACTATGTTTTCCAAGTACCAAGGTGATTAAACGGGCTTAAATCCACTTACAATCCAGATATTATCCACCCCTCCTAGAATAGCCGCAGCCAACTTTGATCGGAAAGGGTTCCACACTCTATACTCTGTCTTTGTACCATCCTCATTCTGCACAAAAACATGCATTGCATTACATGATTGATTAAACAAATTCAAAAAAACGAGCTTTCATCTGCTACCACCTTCTCTGCTGTAATAATATCATCTGAAAAAATATTAAAAAAATGCAAGAGTTTATTTATAAATTGATAGCAGCAAACTGATAAAGTTTTATTATTTCTTTTTTTCATCCAAAGCAGAAAAAAGCAAAACTCAGGGCTACCGGCCCAACATCCCTCAATTTATCTTCTTAAGCAACTAAAAATAATTTTAGTGTATTGAAAATTTGAATTTCTGGTCAAAAGCAGAAAATGAAGACCCCGCAGCACAAAATACCTGAACGCTGATCCTTTTCTCTCCGTAAACACTTTCTCCTGCGGCCATATTCTTCGTGACAAGGGCATCCTCCTTTGCCTTGGCGATGAAAACCCCTTCGTGTCTGTGCGGCTCAATCACAACCTTAGCTCCACCCTTCATCCCACCGCCTCTGCCACCACGGCCTCTGCCTCCTCTCCCACCTCGGTCACCCCCTCGACCACCGAATCGACCGCCTCCTCTGCCTCCACCACCACGATCACCCCCTCGACCGCCAAAGCGGCCACCTCCTCTCCCTCCGCCATCGCGGCCCCCTCTGAATCCACCACGGCCACCCCCTACAAACAATAATAAAGGAAAAAAATCACAAAAATATGCCTAAAAAGGCCGATGCAGGATACAGGAAAAAAAAATGATCCAGCAAGATAGCTTAAGAATTTTTACAAACTCGACTGCAACAAAAACACAAAATTTAACGGTCTCTATATTCGAACAGTGTATTTGATATAATAAAAGATAAGGCGGACCAACCTCTTGGCGGCCTCATTGTGATAGAACTTTCTGCTACTGTAAATTCAAAGACTCGTCAACTCCCTCGGCTTACTGCGAAAATAGCCAAGCCCAGCTGCCCTTTAAGTGGTGTTTCTCTACTCGCAACCTTAAACCCTAAAAAAACCCTATACCGAATGTCAGATTCAAAACCCTAAACCAAACCCTAAAACACCCTATACCATTCAGACTCAAAATCATAAACCAAACCCTTCGCTGTTTTCAAGTTGAACCATTAAAAGTTAAAATGAAATGAAATTAGATATATATAACAGTGTAATTATAAATGGATGAAGTTACATTTTCAATTTTTAGTATGGGATATATGAGAAAATTTATTATAATTTAGTTGTCAAGTTTCTAATATGTTAAGGTATATTTTTTTTTCTTTAAATAGTGGGAAAATTTATTATAATTAAGATAAGATATTAGCAAATGCACTTAGAGGTGCAAAAGAATTTTGATAGGAAAAGTGGGGAATAAGGAAGACAATACGCAAGGAAATATATGGACAACGAAATACACTGTGAGGGATGCAGGATTTGGATGGAGATGAGTACAAAGATTGAGAGGAGATTGTGTGGTGTTAGCACTCTATATTTCTCCTTGGCTGAGGAGGAAAATTACAAAGGTAACCACAAACCACTTTCAAAGCTAGGATCTAGCCCTTCTAACTTCAGAGAGGGCTCTCTCTATATAATTTTTAATCTTAGTGTATAGATCTTAGGCTAGGTATGAAAGGACAAGATAGATTTTTTAAGTTTTGGTTGTAAAATGGAAGAGAAGTTCATTGGGCATGGAGTCATAAAGTTTTCAGTAATCAATTAAAAGAAATAAAGGAGCAGAAACAAGGTGAGGTAGGCAAACTCCTAGATCTCGTAGAGTTGTTGTGGTATGGATGAGATGAATAGGAATTAGGATCAATTTAAATATAGAGTATACACAGATGAATTTATTAAAAAAAAAACAACAACAACAACGACAACAAGAAGATTGCTTAACAATGCTGAACATAGTATTGCAATTAAATTTGGCTCATAATCTTCTTGTAAACAATTTAAAAAGGAAAACATTCATGTGAAACTTGAAAGGAAAACAGATTTAAAAAGAGGGAAACATCACCATTTGCTTGACACAAGAATCCTGAACCCAAACTGCCTCAGTATTACTGAATTGATTACTTAAAAAAATATTTCACTGCTTACAATCACAGAAAAAAAACTTTTCTTCTTGCATAATCCAACCCTTACTAAGTCTTTTTACAAAACATTTATAGAGTTTCTATGGAACTAACTTCGGATGTAAAAAAGAAATCAATTACAAAATAATATTTATCAGAAGATGTAGATATTTCTAAAATAGAACTAAGAAATAGGAATTTTGGACAAATTTGATTGTTTTGTTGGCACTTTTGAGGAAAGTTGTTGCTGATTGTAGCTACTTTTTTGCTCCTTTTGTTTGTCTATTCCCAAAATTGTAGGATTTATGTTTGTCTTATTCAACTAGCTCCAACAACTTATCCCACCGCTCTTCACTAGGAATGGAGAAATTTATCATGCTCTGAATTTTCTCATCTACTTTTGTATATGTCTGAAAAGTTGGCTTATTGAGAAATAGATGGTGGAGTTCATGTTGAATGTAGAGGTTGTGTTGTAGTCCTTCCAGGAAAGCCTCTCCAGTTATCGTCCCTCTGTCCTTGGTGAATTTGGAAGCATCTGTAGCTATGTTGCATAACTGGTCTTAATAGTTCTCCAATGGAATCAATTTGTCATTAGAGGCTTTCAAAGCTGGAAATCCCTTTTCCTGCAATACATTAAATTTTCTGTTAAATCTTTATACCTGTAACTACAGTTTTTTGCACTTGTTCTCCAATTGTATCATGAGGTTCTTCTTTGTTAATACTCTTTTTACTTCCATCACTATGTTTGTTTTGTCTTGAATATGGAGTTCTTCAAGCTCTTCCTTAGTTTTAGAATTCAGCATTTTAATAATTCTATTTGCTTCTATTGGCATGTGCTCTATTTCAATCTTTGTTTGTTCAATTGTTGTTTTGACATTCCGCACTAACTCCTCCTGCTCAAATATGATCTAAATGGATGAGCATAATTATGTGATATTTGCATTTATATATGTCATATAGTCCTTTTGGCCTTTACTAACATCTGAGCTGTTAGAGACTGATTCTCATACTTTTGAATTTGTTGCGTCAATTTGAAATTCTTTTGCGCCTCTACTAGGTATGCATTATATGCTTTTATCTTGTTTTCCTCCATCTTTGTGAGTGTTGCCATTAACTTTTCATTTTCCTTATTTGTTAATAATAATTCTCCCAAAGCTTGGACTAGCTTCTCAGAAGAATCTGAAGTTGATGCTTGTGTTGTTTGTTGTACTTCCTGTTGTGTTGATGTACCTACAGATTCTAATTGTTCCTTTTCCTTCAACAGTGCTTCCATGTCCTTTACCATCTTCTCGATTTGAACATTATGTTCAACTATTATTTTGAACAACTTTTCTTTTTCCATTTTCAGATTGGCTACTTCTTTGGCCTGAGGGTGCTTTATGGTTGGAAGCTTAAATTGTTTCCCGAGGGCTTGAGTATCTGCATTTTATTTTTAATTATCTCCTCAGCTGCCTTGACATTACTAGGATCATATCCTAGTTTAATTATTAAATCTTCTAAAGCTTTAGTTCTAGTGTCTTTGGCCATAGAAGACATTCATTATATCTTCAATTGTGACTACATATTATTCAGAGAGGCTTGTAACTTTAAGGCAGTCATGGCTGAACTGGTCAATGTTGAATAAATCATCTCACCTGCTTGCTTATGCAAATCAATTTGATCGATTACATGAACCGTTTTGGTATCAACAAAAAATATTGAAGCTTTGTAGTCTTCTGCACTTCTAGGGATTGGAATTGTAGGTTCCAAAAAGCCCATTTGGAACTGCCCCTTTTCTGTGTCAAATGCAGACAGCAACCTGTGTTGAGTAGTAGCAATTTTCTTCCAAAACTCTGAATATGTTGAAGCCTTCAATGCTTCATTCTTCTTTTTGATCTCCCTGTATCTGGTAAAAATGTTATGTTCTGCTAGAATTTGAGATGTAGAAGAGATATGTGACTTAGTTTTCTCCTCAACATATGGGAATGAAGTGGTGGGAATACTTGTCAAAACCATTGTACTTTGCTCCTATGAATCCTTTTCTTCTAAGAATTCTTCTTGGATATTTATTATTTGAGCATCATCTTTAGTGTCAATCCTGTTATTAGTCTTTAGCTCATTCTTTCTCCTCTTGAAAACATGAAAATCTGTAGCCTAAGCTTATGAATCTGTAGGGGACATACTTTCCCTCATCCTCTTGATTTCTTTGTCCTTTGGAATAGGAGTTTATAGAGATGATTGACTGACAATTTGTTCTTCAGCCTCCTGCAGAGTGTTCTCTGTCCATTGCTCCTCATTGGCATACTGCTTTATCTCTAGTCTAGGTGTATGTGCATATGGAGTGGTCTTCTGCACAACTCTCAGCTTCGAAATTATCCTGAATGGATCATAAGACCAAGTGAGGTTGAGCTTAAACTTCATTTATTTCAGTAATTCATCCACTTTCTTGGTTGTTGTTCTAGTATTCACAATGTATGCCCCAACATGTGATTTCAATTTGAATTGTGTTTTATTTTTACTTGATATAAGATATAGATCATCCATGTGTAACATCTGTCTAATATATTCTAAAGCAAAAATCCTTACTGGTACAAATACTAGCAATCTATAGGGAGGAAGCTCACACCCATAGATTTGAATCTCAGTATATTTCTCGTAGAGATACCAGTCTCCCACTTTAGCTTGTTTTGTAAGATGCAAAACCTTCTTGATCTCTGGTGAAATCCTTTGTATAATATCGTTGATAAGAAGACACAAGGATGTATGTAAAAACTGATCCACGAAATCGTTGAATGAATAATCTTGTGAATTCCTTTTAACTAAAGAAGTCCAATGAATGACTGACAATGGGCTTCCCTGATCATCCATCTTCTGTAACTAGATCTTGAAATTGTCTGCTTGATAAAATAACATCAAATATACTAAGACTGATTAGTGTTTGAATGCACCTTCAAACTTGAATTTCAGAAATTGCTCATGTATAACTTCTTATAAGCACTGACTATGATTAAAAATGAGTGATGGTTTCTAACCAACTGAAAAACTAATAAAAACCCTAACACTACCTCATCTACCCATTGGTCTGTGTGATAACCTAATAGGCAAGTAACCACGGAAATGACTTGTCTTGACATCTCAGGGAAAATAGAAGTAGAGTATGGGGGATTTGTTCTAGGTAATTCAGAATTTTTAGGTAGAAAACATTCAAAAATATGGGCTCATTGGGGGAAGGTAAGCTTTTTGTACATCTCCATGAGTGCATCAATAAAAAATGGATGTAAAGAGGTTTTTGAGTATGAATATGGAGGTCTTGACAAATGTCTTATGGGGTAATTGAGAATAGGATCTCATTGTTTTAAGAAATTACTGCTTTCTGGCTGGGGAGGTACCTTAGGTGACACTAGGTAGTGAATTATGGGAAAATATGAGTCTGGGGAAAGATAAATCAAGGCAAGAGTTTCATATAATTAAATTGTCATTATGGTCTAAAAACTTCTGTTTTGCCTAATTATGAAGGTCATACAGATCAAACTCACATTGAGTGTATGCTATCTTGTACTGGGTATCAATCAAAGGAGACCTATCTAAATCAGGGACAGGAGGTAACATAGGATTCTCATAAGTAATTTTTCCCTTTCCTTTGTGCGAAGGCATTTTTTTAATTTCAAAGGCAAGTTCGAAAAGAAATATTACCATATCGTAATTTGATCAATAGTATAAAGGGAAAACTTTGCAGAGGGCATTGGCGAACTTATAAATCTTCAATATGAACCTAAGTGGATGAAATAACTAGCAAACGGGGATAATACAGGGTGATACGAGATTCGTATAACGGGAATTGAGGGTGATTAACAGGATTATTACCGTTTTGGAGCATAACATTTATGAATTGTATACATTGGCGGGAGAAAATTTAATGGCCAACAACTGACTATATGACTGTTGGCAGGAGATTTGAGAGCTAACAATTATATGACGCGGAGAATGGGTGATGTGGGTGGAGTTGTGGATGATGAGTGGTGAAGATGTAGAGGGAGAAAACAGGGGAAAGGAGCGTCGAATGGTGGTTTTTCGAGGGGGGTTAGGAGTGGTGGGCGGTAAAGGGAGGGGACCCCCCGAAATAAATATTGGGTCGCCACATTACCTTAGGTGGTTTATTAAAAACAACATTTCGGAAACACCCCACCTCCCCATCCCCCCCCCCCCCCCTCATTAAGTCCCAAGGGAGGTTCGAACATCGTCCCCCTGTCGTTGATCCGAGCGAGGACGATCTCAACCTTCAAAGTGAAAACGCTTTATGGAAAGCAACAAAAAACATCAAGTCACCTTTATTCCAAGCTTTAAAACAAATTTAATATACTTTAACTATTGGCAGCACTTGAACTAGCGCGCCCCTTTAGGGATTTATTATTTATTATTTATTTATTTTTCTTTTCCCCTTTAATCTTTATTTTTTCTCTTTTATATTTTTCTTTTTCATTTCTATTTTTTCTTTTCTTTACTATTTTTCTTTTCAAAGACTAAACAATCTTAAAATGAAAAATAATTTACAATATCCGTGTGGGATAAATGGCTAGATAATCGTACCTTGATTACTATATTTATAGGACCCTAACATGTGGGATTTGGAATTTATCAACCACATGTCAAGGTTCAATCATTCCATGTGTTGTATTCTAATTTGAGGGAGACAGACAAAAATGAGGCTTTGGGATTGGGTGGGGTGAATAGATTATGCCCACGCCAACCCCGAAGAGAAGCACTTATCAGCATAATTACAACATTAATGTAGTATGATATTGCTAGCAACCACAAAAGATAATCCTAAATGTTGTCAAAATCATAAGGGAAATGTGTTTATGAAGAAAGATGCATGGGGCATTATCCCATGAGCTACTGCTTCAGAAAATGTTTCTAACAAATGTTTTCCTTCAAGCAAATTGGAAATCAGACAAGGGTAATGAAGGTGACTTGTTTCTTAAGAAAACATCACTGGCAGGTATTTTATTTGGTTGAGATGGGTAAAAGTAGCATTTCCAACATTTGAAGCTAACGTAATAATATCACTTATAACAACAACAAAATAATATGAATAAATGTGAGTTTGCAAGACAATCCCTGTAATATTTGGGTTTTTTGGCTTTCAAAAGAACTTGTGTTCATCAAGAACATCATGAATTGTCTAAGCCTATAGAATTCGCGTGAATTGGGAAGATTTATGGATTAGTTTTTGTCGCTTACATGAAGGTTTGGGCTTGACATAAAGACACTTGGATTGAGGAGCACTCATAGAAGTGTGATATTTCTCATAGAGAGACTCCCTTTTTGAGAAGAACTTAGGCTATCTGGCAAAAAAACCTTAAAGTTAGACTTGGGGCTCTTTGCTTGAAAAGCTCGTGTGAAACAAGCTCACTGAAAAATGAAGGGTAGACTTGGTGGTGTCGATGGTACCTTCTTATGGAGTCTTTGGTGTCACTTAATAACTTGGTGGAAATCCATGGTATTCCTTTGTATTGTTGGATAGGGCTTGATATTTTGATAATTGATACCCTAACTAGGATTTGAAAAGCATTGGAGAGTCATAGCTTGTGATGTGCATGAAGGACTATATTGCACAAAATCATGATAAATTGCCAGTACACTCTTGTAGCTTCATTCTTATGTATATATGAAGTATGATTTTATGTTAAAACTTTGTGTGCTTGGAAATCTGATTTTAAGTGTAAATTCTCATGGTGAATGAATAACTTCTAGCACTATTTGTTAGATCGATTTATCATGGACAACTAACTGGTTTTGTTGAATGATTTGATAAAGATGTAGTTGTAATAAATAATTTGTAATTAAGTAATTTTCATATCTATTACATGTCAAGATTTGCGCCCTATAGTTTGGAAACATAATTCCTCACAATGCAATTGTTCAATGTTTATTTTCTTGCTGCACATTGGAATAAATATTGTTGCAATTTATACATGTTCATGGAAAATAGATCTAAAAACCTCAAGGTTGAAGCAAAATTTTTGAGTTTATGTTAAGAAACAAGTTTGCATAATTATTGCACCTATAAAAGCATTTTAAGATTCCTAAGCATTTTGAATTAAACTTGAACATAATTTTAAAAGAAGTTGAAGAAGACATAAGTGAGTTGATCAAACAAAACAAGGCGGTAGCATCATTTCATATAATCCAACAGAAAGAATTATAAAAATGCAAACCTAAACTAAAAACACCATTATCCAAATTCGCTAGAATAAAAGAAATGGTGGGTAGATCATTAAGAATCCTTAAAGGTAATGAAAGCAATTTAAAAATGCTCAACATTATTTCCATAAAATGAAATTGGTGCCCAATCTCAAAAAATCATCAATAATGGGCAGACTCCATTTAAAACTCTAATTATCCCACAACCTGTTTGACAATTATTTAAAGCATAGTAACAAGATTCAACAATAAAGACATTATTGTAAAAATTCAATGGAAGTACAATTCATTGAATTCTCTTTACATTATGGATACAAAATGCTCAACTTACTATGATTGTATGTGATAATAGACCACTTGTAAGTAATATCATGGATTCATAAACCCAAATAACAAACTGCCCAAAATCACCAAAACTCTTGAATACATCTATAAATAGACCAATGACAATTTCACAAAGTGAACTATTTTTTCTGATTTACAAAACATTTTTAAAGTTGAAATACTTTTAAAATTTGAACACAAAATGTAAAACATCTTATTTATGAGATGTATATTTCATTATTGGCGTTGTATGGGATTTCTTTGTCGTGCAATTTTTACATGTCAAATCACATTCAAATTTAAATTCATATAGAAACGTTGCTACTGTGATTTTAAGTATCTATCAAGGCATTTTAAACTTCCTATGCATCTTGTATTATAACTGCATATAAAATTTTAGGATGCAGACAAAGATGACCAAGTGTGATTATCAAACAACATAATGGAATCATTTCTTATAGTTCAAGACACACTACTACAAAAAAGCAAACCCAACTAAAAAACATTGGATATCCAAATTCATAAGAATAGAATGATGGTAAGCAAATCCAAGACTGATGCCTTAGGATCTAGGATCCTTGGTAAATAAAGGACACTAGAGAATGCTTGGTCTCACATGTAGAAGACAAAATAACACAAAAACAAAAGAACAGAGAAAATTCGAGGACTAACTATAACTAATTTATGCATAAATACAAAATTACCATATCCAAACATAACCAAGTATATTATATGATAATTGATATGATGATTATCACCATCATCATATCATCGTTCATTCATTAAGATTTGAAAAATTGCCACGAATGATGGCTATTTTATGATTCATGAACCAAATGACCAAAGGTCTTCAAACAGTAAACCCTCTAATAACAATATTCAAAAAGCCGATTTTGGAATCAAATGATACGTCGACTTTGTGGTTCCCACGTGTGAAAATTCCATTAGTTTATAGGGGATTGTGGTAGTTTTGGGTGGGTTCACCTAGGTCTGGGTCAAGCCAACCTGTGTAGGGTGGTGAATGGGGTACTCAGGGAAGTCTCATGACTATGAAAAAAAAATTGGGTCTGGGTTGGTGAGTCGGGTACCCATAAAGTCCTCTGAGTATGAAAAAACAAGCAGGCACACCCAAAGATTGTTGGTAGTACCTCGCCAACTTCCAACAACAAGTATAAAAATTCACTTCTCATTTGCTCATAAGAATATGACCTTATGCCATAAAACCAACCTTAATTCTAAACATACCTTGCATGTAGTAGACAACTTCTAACTAATTTGTACAAAAAAATGACTTATATCACAATCATTTTGGTCATGCTCACCTTGGACAACAAGAAGACATACGTGGACAATTATTCTTAGAACTCAACTTCTATTTGGGCTTCTTGAGATTCCAAGCAAATTTACATCAAAAAGAAAAGTTCACACTTGTTTATCAAAATTGCAAAATCAATAATAAGAAAATTTCCTTAAAGACAAGGTTGTAAAGGTTCTTTCAAAGAACATTGTACACAAGGAGGATGAAATATAGGGCACTTTCACATGTGCCCCATCTACCTTATATCCATTGTCCAAGACTCACAAATGCTTCAACTGGAAAAACCTCTTTTGATTATTCCCAACAGATACATGAAGAAATGAAAAAAGTTATCACTATTCAAACGTGCACTTATAAACATCCAAGATGTATTGTCACTGGGTACTTAACAACCAAGAAAAGAAAAATGTTATCATTGTTCAGAGTCTCGACGATGCACTTCTAGACATCCAAGATTTGTTGTCATTGGGTACTTAACAATTAAATTGCAAATGACATAATGAATTTAATACTATTTTCAAGAGGACATGTGGAGCATTTCATAAACAACTCATTTTATAAGTTTCTCCTCATTGACCATTCAATGTTGATTCTCATATAATACTTAGAAACCAATATATGAAGGGCACCATCACAAATATGTTTAGACTTTATGTTGTGTGTGCTCTTGTGGCCATCCAATGCGCACATTTATTGGGTACATTAAACATAACTCCTAAAAGATACTATCATGCAATTGTGTCCTTATAAAGACATATTTTCAAGCTTAGATAATCAAAATTCTAAAATTCCAAAAACTGACACGTTATAAAACATATTTGTATTGTCGTCATCTTCGTTAGGCCACTAAACCTAGTCACTACCAATGAAAACAAATAAATAAAATAGTTATGATATTGTTATGTAATCCCCCCTGCCAAAACACTGACATTCCCATAAAACAAATGTCTATTTCGATCGTATCAGGGGGCACTTATTAAATAACTGAACTAGGTCATATGTGAGTTAATTCACAACAAACAAACTGAAGCTTGAACTTATTTTCTTCAACTACGAAAGACAAATTTTAACAAATGGTTTCCAAAAAGAAGAAGGTATGGTTCCCTTCAGACACAATGGCAAACATAACAACAAGTGTCTGAATAGATTTCCATTATACTATTGCACCTTCTGATTAACCATAACAGTTATTCCATTTTCTAGATTTATGTTATTAACATGATGGGTGAAAATTGTGGAAGATAATGGCCATCACCAATTTTTAAAAAGAACCTAAATAGTAAATTCAATTGAACAATATAAAGTACTTGGAATCAATTAAAATGGAAGTAAAATTTCCGATGGACATGAGATCTACAATAGATGACAATTTATAAAACTTCAACTGATAGAAAAATACTAATTAATACAAGAGAGGTAGTAGATACATAAATTTACATCTTAAGTGACTAATCACACCTTAAGAAAGTGGTAGTTTAGTTGGTTCGTTGGACCCCTTGGCAGACTAATTAATGGGAGAAATGGAATCAACATCATATCATGGAAAGTTGGAATTCGTAGTTGAGTTTCCAGCTGAACTAAATGGCACAACTGAAGGCTTGCATGCATTTGGACGTTCAACATCGTGAAATTGTTCAAAATCATGGTATAGATGACTAGTTGCAGTTGAACTTTGTATATTTTTTTTCCCTTCAACTAATTAAACCTTTTCTTTAGTTTTCATATTAACATCCTCAGTGGCCTTTGCATCCTTATTGAAGGCACCAGTCACCCATGCTACAAAAGTGAATACATACTTGTTCTTCATAAGGGAAAACATGTGTTATTGACCTTCTGCTTAGCTGCGGCAAGTGCTGATTTTTGTTTTCGCTGATAATTGAATTTTTTGATCCACTGATCTTACTGATCTGATAAGATCCTATATTAAATACTGATGTAGAGTTGATTAGCCATTAGTGAATTGAATGATAACTGAAAACACGGAAAACGAGGAAGATTGTTGAAGCAGAACACTTTAAGAGAGCTAATAAACCATAAGAAAGATGCAAAACTGAAATAAAAATAGTGAAAACATAGATATACCAGACAACGATATTGATTACGGAGTTTGTCCCTGATGGACTACGTCTCCGGGTCCGCTTTCAAGATGGGCGACCATTTTATTAGGAATGAGAAGAAGAGGTGGACTACACAGTGAAAAGACCAGACTGAATGTGCACACAGTCACTTCTGGTCACTATCATCAGATAGCTCTCTGAACCAGCTTTCCAACGCCACTTACGGTTTCTAAATCCGACTCTCGATGCTCTTGAAATCCTAAAAACAAAACAGCCTATATCCCTCCAGAACCTATACATGAAAATTGTAAACTCTCCTCGCCTGTCTTCAATGAAGAATTATGCCTTTATAGGCCTGTACATGCATAAAAACCACCTCTTTCCATATTTGGAATGAATCAGCTGACTTCTGGGTTGATTTAGGGTTTGTTTGCCACCTTAGTGGACACCTTAGGGTTAAGTCTTGGTTTAGAATTAATTAAAATCAATTAAAACCATAAAAACCCAAATATAAACTTTATATTAGCCCGAAACTGTTAGCTGGCAGCTAACTGGGTGGAGGGCACTAACCGTTACATGTGAATGGTCATCAACCCCGTGGTTAGAGCGCCGGCAGTTCCGCTAACAGTTTCAACTGACGGTTCCTCCAACTGCGTTCACATGTAACTGCTATCCCGCGGTCTTCTCACATGGCAACTACCCCCGATGCGGTTAGGAGCCCGCGGCTTTGCTAAGTGTAACCTCCAACTGCCTGTTCACATGTTTTCCTACCGCGGTCAGACCTTGATGCAGTTAACCTAACGGTTAGGCTTGTTTAAAGGTTTTTGGTAATGTTTTATAATGTTACAAGGCCGAGAAGTATTTAAACTTGGGTTTTTTTTTTGCAATATATTTTTAATACATAAATGAATGTATTATGGTCCAAGGGTAGTATAGGACTTTAATACATGGATATAATGTATTTGGAATGCAATAGTGGTAGGTTAGGGTTTTTGAAATGTGGTTTAGGCATCAGGTTTTAGAAATGGATTTAGCACAGGAGTTACATGATTTTGATGTGTAGAATAGGATTTGAACATGGTTTAGAAATAGGTTTTCTGCATAGAATTCTTAGGGTAAACAAATGATGAATAGATAGCTAGGAGTTAGGGTTTAGGTATAGGCATAGGTTTAGGAGTTTCATTTAACTGTTCAAGACCCATGTCGACTTTGCACAGCAACATTGGCGAAACAGAAACCTTTACCGGACAATCGACCCTGGTACAACCTTATGGTCTTCGTGCGACATTCGTCAACATTGCACGACAACGACCATCACATCTTTAAAACTGACACTAGTGACGATGACAAGACTATGTCGTCGACCAGGTACTTTAACTCGAACCCTTTTACACATAAATCCTGCAAAGTTGAACGACAAAACACATGTCGTCGACCAAACTCTGGCAGAACTGTCGATGACATAAGTCAACAGCCAGGTACAACATCACATCAAATGAATGCCATGAAACCATAACATTACCTGAACAATGATCATTACTGACATTGTCGATCTGTCGAAACTGAACTGAAATGATGACGACATTGAACAACACTTCGAACACTTGTGTATTTGGATCGATGGAACCTCTGGATCACTTACTTTCTCATTTAAAGCACATGTGCCAACAATAATATTTTCAGTGAAACTGATTTTCTTGTCAAAATATGTCACCTTAGCAATAACATTTTCCATGAAGCCATGCTTCTCATCAAATGCCTTGGCTTTGTTCATAACATCCTTTCCTAGAATAAACCCTTTTGCAAGCATGGCTTTCACAACATCCTGAGCCTTATTTATAGTAGTACCACCTCCTTTCACCATAGTACTTTCATTGGGCTACCATCACTCTTCAAAATTGTGAAAATAAACTTTGTACTATCTAAAAAACAAAATTTGGCAAGAAAACACATATACAAGAACATTAAGACTCACACTTTTCAACCACATAGTTCAAATTTATTCAACTTATAAAATTGCGTTCGAAGTACAAATTTGATTTTAGGCAAGCCTTAACGTAATTTATGAAAAATATAGATTTTATGGATGGGAATGCATGAATAGATTAAATGAGAAACTAACTTAATGTTGATACCGATAGCTCTTATCAGACCATAACCGTTATCTATGCTACGAGTGGCTCGGGATTTGAAAAACAAAATAACATATAGTTCAACTAGGCCAAAACCAAGTAAGCCCTTGTTGTTCGACTAATCAGATGTTGGCATCTTTAAGATCACCATAATCAGCTTGGTATACCAATGTTTGGATTGAGCAGCTCCGGGCTCATTCCCGAAAATGGGCTTGATGGAAAATTTGTAATGGAGAAAGACGGGGGAATTTGATATGACCCCAGGTAACTATTTTTTTGCCAAATTGAATAACTCAGACTCAACATGTTATCTGTTGTGGAGGTAGTGGGTATGTTGTTCCCACCATTGTTATTGTCATTATATTTGAATGCCATATGTTGCCCTACTCCGACTCTAGCCATTGGATTGATCTGTGATGTAGCTTCTCCTGTAAATGCAACTTTCTGGCGAACAAAATATGAATGAAAACTTATCTGTTTTAAATTAGATAAGTAAATTGTATGACCAATAAGGTTCCCTAGATATGGCAAGAGAGGAGGTTGGAATATTTTGTAGCACTGGTAGAAAAATGGATGATGCAATGCTTCCATCGCTCTAGGTCTTCTCTTTAGATCCCTCCACAAAAGTCGTTAATGAGATCAATGGCCCTTGGATCCAAACTCTCCTCAGGAAAGTGCAATAGGAAATGTAGGCACGGTTCCTCAAAACACAAATTCAACAAATCATCCTCAATGTGCCTGTGTAGTGCCAAACCCACTTGCAAAATAGCCTTATGCGCACTCTCATACAACCAAACATCCCAGGTCCTAACACTTAACAAAAATATTTTTTAATAGGAAATATACCCTTCTAGAGCATAACTTATAAATTCAATTTTTTTTCTTCTAGAAATTCAAGGTAAATAATGGCCAAGGTTGATAAAGCATCCAACCTGAAAATGATGCTTGTTCCTTGGATTCTAATGTCCTTGGATCGCTTTTCCTCTATAGGAAACTTTGATGCTCCAAAGGCCAAAACTGCCAAGAATATTTAAGAGATCGAGCAAGCCATGAAAATTACCAAACGAAGAGAGTCAATCCCCTTTCATTCATCTAAAAATGCTACAGTGTGAATATACAACTTTTGGGAGGCTTAGGTTTTCACAAAAACCTCAGCAGCACATAGGGCACCTTATGAGCCCATTTTCATTAGACTGTTGACACATGATGAAAAGATTTTGACCTTCCTCTTTTGTAAAAATCTTGGCCTCCCTTTTGCTTCTCTTGAAGCCACAAAACTAAGAGACGATGTTTATAACTTTCACCCATAAATTCTCTATTCCTTTTTTTAATTTAACATTACATGGCATGATTGAATGCATAGTTTTCCAAGTTGAAAGCCAATCAAAACCAGTTAGATTCAACTTCTTGTCTGAGTTCCAAGCAACGTGTATAGCCCATCTTAGAAGTCTCCTCGGCAATCAATGTTCCATTCCTAGCACTGCTGAATTGAATTTTAATTTGGAAGGAAGTCTTGTTGGTAACAAATGTTTCATTCCTAGCCCTGTTGTATTGAATTTTACTTTGGAAGGGAAAGAACCAACCAAATAAATTATAAAATACTTTGATTGTTGTGCCCATTCTCTCTAAATATAATGATCGAACCAACATTAATCGATCCACACCATAATGTCTCTCTTCCTTGAAATTGTAGGAAATGCCACATTATTAATCCCAAGCACTCAAAACACGCCCACTTCTTCTTCCCTGCAGCAGCACCACCATCTGATCTCGTTGTTAGCCTTTGACACAATCATGGCCTTGTTGTGCATAGTCCTGGCAGGTTTCATGCTTTGCATCTTTTTCATGTGCAAGAGACACAGAAAGGTGTCCATGACCTTGAGCATCATGGAACATAACGACTTCCACAGATGGGTGACAACCTGAACATTCTCAGAAGTTGAGAGTGCAATTGACGGTTTTAGCAACATAAGGCTTCTAGGCAAAGGCCATCATGGGAGTATGTACAAGTCCATATTCCAAAACGGGCATGTCCTGGCGGTAAAGAGAATAAAAGTCTCGCGAGTTCTCTACATGGTCGGGAGCAACTACACCTTTAGTTTCTCAGCAGAGATCCAGGCTCTGTCCTGTGCACATCACCTTAATATTGTTCCCATTATGGGCTATTGCAAGGTCACAGCTAAACAAATATTGATAACCCAATTCATGCCCAATAGATCCCTGCAATATCATCTTCATGAAGGGGGGATTATCTTTGACTGGTCACATCGCTTGAGAATTGCTTCAGATTCAACCTAGGGCATAAAGTATGTGCACGAGGGCACTACCCCTTACATAATTCATGGAGACATCAAGCCTTCCAATATACTTTTGGATGAGACATGGTCTACTAGGTTTTCAGATTTCAACCTATCCTTCTTTCCCAGCGGAATGAAATGTTTGGCACCGTTGGGTACCTAGATCCTGAATATTTCACCAAGAAGAGCTTGACCAAGGCCAATGATATCTACAACTTTGGGGTTTTTTATTATAAATCTCAAGCAGGAAGACGTGCTTTGATAGAGATTCTAGCGAGCCCAAGATCTCCAAAAAGTCATGGACAATCATTCCAAGGTATTTGAGACTCCCAAAGGCCTCCCAACTATTCGTGATCATGATCATGCTATTCATTTGATTCCAGGAATTATTCCTCCAAACATCAAGCCTTACAGATATCCTTATGACCAAAAGAGTGAAATTGAATGCATGGTTGCAGAAATGTTAGAGGTCGGTATAATTCAACCTAGTTAAAGTTCTTTCTTTGCTCCAGTAGAATTGGTGCATAAGAAGGATGGATCATAGAGCATGTGCCTGGATTATAGGGAGCTCAACAAGCTCACTATTAAAGATGCATTTCTCATTCTTGTCATTGATGAATTACATGGAGCAAATTACTTCACCAAGTTGGATCTTCATTAAGGATATTATCAAATTAGAATGAAGACTGAAGACATCCTGAAAACAACATTTATAACTCATGAGGCTCATTATGAAATTTTGGTCATGCCTTTTGGCCTTACCAATGCAACTTCTACATTTCAAGGTCTGATGAATTCCATTTTCAAATCCCTTCCTTAGAAAACTTGTGTTAGTATTTTTTTATGATATACTAATCTACAACAAGTCTTGGAAGGATCATGTTCTACATGTTGATAGAGTGCTCAAACTATTGGAGGAGAAATAATTATATGCAAAAACCTCCAAATGTTTCTTTGGAGTACAGGAAGTTTCATGAGGGTGTTAAGGTAGACCCTAGCAAAATTAAAGCCATTAAGGAATGGAAAATCCCCACAACCATAAAGCATCTTCGAGGATTTCTCAGGTTGACAGGGTATTATCACAAGTTTGATAAGAATTATGGTAGAATAGCAACACCTCTAACAACATTACTGAAGAAAAATGTATTGTCTTGGACTCTAGAAGCAACTAAGGCCTTTGAAAATCTCAAAGAGGCAATGTGCCAAGCACCATCTTAGTTATGGCAAACTTCAAAAAAACCTTTATTGTGGAATGTGATGCCTCAGGAAATGGAATTGGTGTTGTTTTAATGCAAGAAGGAAGACCCATTGCTTTTGAAAGTCGTCCAATCAAAGGAAATTATTTACACAAACCTATTTATGAGAAGGAAATGTTGGCAATTCTACATGCACTAAAGCAATGGCGACCTTACCTAATGAGAAGACACTTCAAGGTAAAACAGATCATGATAGTCTTAAATACTTTTTGGAACAAAGAGTATCTTCAGAAGATCAACAAAAATGGGTCTATAAAGGAGTGAATATAATCCTTTGTTCCAAGGAGAGAAGATAGTCTAGCTAGCCCCATTCTATAAAGGAGTGAAGATAATCCTTGTTCCAATTACGCATTGGTGGAAATTTTAATTTTTAATGAAGAGTCTTATGTAATTACGCCCCGTTCTTCTTCCTTTAGAAGTTTTTTCATGCCATTAGAGCTGATTATCTTTCCTAGTTTCCCTGCAATACCCCTTAATTCAACTTCCTTTCCTTCCCAAAAAAAATTCAAGAAAAGTTCTTGAAAATTAAAAGCTATCGTACCGAAAGATTGTAACCATTGGAATCCTAATACAACATCAACACCACCTGTTGGAATGGAAAGCATTGGAATATTCAACACATATTCCCCCATGGTTAGCTTGATATTATGGCACTTTCTAGAGCAATTTATAGTTACTCCATTTGCAACCATCACTTGACACTCTGGTGCTGGATATAGGAAGCAATTCAATTCCTTGACGATCATATAATGAATAAAATTATGGGTACTACCCAAATCAATCAACACTATTACCCTTTTCTTCTTGATATGTCCTTCTATCTTGAGAGTTTGAGGAGTAGTAATTCCTACCAATGCATTAAAAGATATGGTTGGATTTATTTCTTCTTTCTCTAGGGTTGGTTCCTGGTGTATATCCTCTTCTTTTGACGTTTCTTGTTCCTTTTCTTCCTCCTCTTCACAATCTATGTAAAATAATTTCTTCTCAGCACACTTATGACCTTTAGTGTATTTTCTATCACAATTGTAACAAATCCCTTTTGCTCTTTTTTCTTCCAATTGTCGTTGTGTGAACCTTGTAGGTTGTTGAAGGCTAGGAGCAACAACACTTCCATCTTTATAGTTGTGAGTGATAAACTTCCTGGTTGCCATAATTTTGCTTTCAACTTTTCTTGCCACCATGAATGCCTTCTCCAATGAATAAGGTTCCCAAAGGCAAACCTCATGTTGGATGTTATCCTTTAAAGTCCCTATGAAGACATCAATCCTATGTTCCTCTTGTTATGTAAAATTGACTCGGGGTTTGAGTCAAGGTTGACCTAGTTAAATAGTAGTGTTTTTGGGAACATTGTATAGTGTACCCACGTTATTATGGTTCGTGGTATTGCATGTAATGGAGCCTATAAAAGGCTATGAATACTTCATTGTAATGTAGGCTTGGGGGTGAGTGGTGAAGGCTCACTTGGCCGGATTGGCCAGCGTTTTGGCCAATGCTAATGAGATCTCATTGGGTTGGGTTTTTCCCCGGATTTGGGGTTTTCCTGGATAAATATTATGTGCATAATATTTATGTGTATTGTTGATGGTTACCCATGGTATTATGGTCTATGGTATTGCATGTAATGGAGCCTGTAAAAGACTAGGAATACTTCATTGTAATGTAGGCCTCGAGGTGAGCGGTGAAGGCTTACTTGTCCAAATTGGCCAGGGTTTTGGCCAATGCTAATGACATCTCATTGGGTTGGGTTTTTCCCCAAATTTGGGGTTTTCCTGGATAAATATTATGTGCATAATATTTATGTGTATTGTTGTTGGTTCTTTTATTGTTACTCTTTTTAAATCTCGATAAATCTTAGTAATAATTTATCTCTTTGTCGTAAATTCCTTAACAACTAGTATTAGAGCTAAGTTGGCTTCAGAAGGACGTTTTTGTTGTCGTGGGTTTGTATTGGCCTGGTAGATAGAGATATAATTAAGTTTTGCTTGCAGATCTGGATCAAAAGCCATAGATTGTGAGGCAAAGTTGCACATTATTGGGTCATGAGAGATTCAATGGATGAGAAGGATATGTGCACGTGTATTAATTAATTGATGAACCACGTACCTGAAAAGAACCCCTAGATAACTGGCAGTTACAACAGCCGGTGACCCATGTAATTCGGTAGATGGGTTCTTTTTTATATGGACGTTGATTTCTTATGTACAAAGAAAACAACAAGGGTAAACAAAAACAAAATTATTATAATGGAGTGAAATTTTTAATTTGCATGTAAATGGGCATACTGTTGTAAGACCTGGTAAGGCATGCATACCCCTGGGTAATTACCAATAAAGTTTGGGTTAGACTTAGGTAATAGGGGGATGTCGAGTTAACAAATCCCTGGTAAAAACTTTGAAGGGGTAAGGGTTAGAGTGAGCAGGATTGTCTCACTTAGTAGGTTTTGGTTGGATTTAGTCAAGGCACCCAATTCAAGTTTAAGGGGGGAACTTTTAGGTAAAATTGACTTTGGGTTTGAGTCGAAGTTGACCTAGTTAAATAGTAGTGGTTTTGGGTACATGTTATAGTGTACTCATGTTATTATGGCCTGTGGTATTGCATGTAATGGAGCCTATAAAAGGCTAGGAACACTTCATTATAATGTAGGCCTGAAGGTGAGTGGTGAAGGCTCACTCGGCCAGATTGGCCATGGTTTTGGCCAATGCTAATAAGATCTCATTGGGTTGGGTTTTCCCCGGATTTGAGGTTTTCCTGGATATATATTATGTGTATAACATTTATGTGTATTGTTGTTGGTTATTTTATTATTCCTCTCTATAAATTTCAGTAAATCTCAGTAATAATGTATCTCTTTGTCGTAAATTTCTTAACACCTCTAGAATATCATTTATCCTTATATTCAATTTTTGGAAGTCTTAATGTGCTCCGCCATTGAACCTTTTTGTTTGCAATTTATCAATTGGCTAAAGAAGGTGTTCCTCTTTGTATCGGCATAATGTGTTATCATTTCCTCCGCAAAAATTGACCAAGTAAAAAGTGGTTTACGAGAACAAAGCCATCGATACCATACAAACTTATTAGGTTCTAAATATAAAGTTTCAAATGTGTACCTTTTGTGTGTGTTGCACATTATGGAGATCAAAATATTACTCCATCTGTAGTATCCATGTTACCATATCCTTGCCATCAAACTTCCTCATATCGATCTTTGGAATATCGTGCGTATTCAATCTGACTTAGAGTCTATGAAATCATGATTAACATTTATTTTGTTCTCATCATGAGTTTCATTTATTATCTTTTCGCCATTAGGAAGCATTTCTTGTAGCAACTTTGTCAAACCTTCATTCAAACCTTCCATGTCTACTTTTAAACCATCCTTCAAACCTTCCATGTCTGCTTTTATCCATCCTTCAAACCTTCCATGTATGATTTTAAACCATTCTTCAAACCATCCATCTTAGCTTCCATTTCATTTTTGGTTACTCTTTGTGAGAGTGAAATTTATTGCACTTGGTCTCGTAATTTTGATATACCATGTTGCATTTCTTCCTCTTATTTATGCGTCATAGTAGAGATTTCTAGTCGCTTACTGGGTGTTTCCATTTTCTTGCTTCGAGTCATTCGGAATCAAACAATGATATTTATGCTTCACTATGCCCTTTGAAACACTTCAAACTGATTTTTCAAACAAAACTTATGCAAAGTTTAAAAAATACACACCTTTTTCTTGCTTTTTAAGAGTTAGATATTGCAACTATTATATATATGTAATTGTGAATCTCCAAGATCTTAAATTACGTCTTGTAGTATCCCTCTAATTCTTATTTCCAACCCAACAAGTTATACCAAGATTGGATTCTTCAAGAAAAAGTTATGCCCAATATCCCATGATGACTTGATTATAGACTAGTTCAGTAGAGCAAACTTGTATGGAGTGCCACGTGTCACTGTTTCAACCTTCGGCCCTAAAAATGATACCCAAAAAACTACAATCTGTCCTCTTTCCATCACTTCTCATGAAATTCAAATCCAATGCTCAAAGAGAGTTATAACAATTTTCCTTAGGTGACCTGTTTGAGATGGAATTTTACAGCAAGAAAAAACCATAACTTCCTCTGATCATATCTCCGAAAATATAGCGAGACAAGATCTGAAATTTGGACTTGAAGTTCACGAAGATTTCGGCTCCCCATGGTTTCAATTTAAGCTTTTGAAGCTTTGTAGAAAAAAGTTATAGTGACAATGCCACAATGACATGTTTGAAGTAGCGAAACCCTAGAATCCAAAGCTTTGATACCAAATGTTATGCAACTAGCTCGCAAAAAGATAGATCAATGACTTAAAATTATCCTCTTCGAGGTAGAAACCTCCTTTATATTACGTATATAAATAATTCTTTGATGATACAAATGACTATACCTCCTTTCTATATATAGGAGTCTAAGGGCTCACAATATAATCAAAGCCTACATAACAATAATAATGTAAGGGCACAACAATAACAATAGTGAGCTTCCATGAGGCACAATAATAACAATATGTGGACTATATGGGTACAACAATAATAATAAGCGGGCTACACTAACAATAACAACAAGGGGCTACACTAGTAGTATAGGGACCTAACAAAGAGTTTGAGATGTAAAGAAATAGTGTAATATTCAAAAGTAATAGTTATTCTATATGGCATAGTTTTCCTCGGATAATAGTGACTAGCCTAGATGTATCTTAACTCTAGATCTATCGAGCATCAAGTTTGATCAAATCTCAAGGTGCAAACCTATTTTTTGAGTGCAAAACTTGAGGAAAGGTTTGCACCTTGAGAGATTTTATCCCTCTCAACACTTAATAGATTCGAAGTTATGAAGGAGCTAAGCTTGTTTAATTAATTATTAATAGTTATTTGTGGGATCAAATCTCTCAAGGTGCAAATCTATTTTTTAAGTGCAAAACTTGAGGAAAGGTTTGCACCTTAGGAGATTTTATCTATCTCATAACAGAGTTAAGATGGATCTAAGCTCATTTAATTAATAATAATTATTACTATGTAATTTGACTGAGTCAAAATGTTTACATAACATATCATAACGTTACAACATCTCTTCCATACAGGAGAGCGCCTCTCAATGCAATAAGTCAACAAATATTAATGAATGGTAGCCAATAATAGTTGTTTGCACTAATAGTTTGACAGAGATATATAAGTTTCCCCACTATTGAAAAAAAAATACATAGCAGCATCTCTTTGGGCAAGATGTTTGTGACTTAGGTAGTATTTGGTTTCATGTATAGGATTAAAGTTACATGTTACTAAAAAACATATGGATCCATTGAAACTATCCCAATGGTTATCTCTATTGTTGGTTTTACAAGTGAGTTGTGATAAAGTTTCCCATTGTTTAAAAAAAAGACACATAGTGGCATCCCTTTGGGCAATAGGTTTGTGACTTAGGTAGTATTTGGTTTCATGTATGAGACTAAAGTTAGATGTTGCTAAAAATCACATGAGCCCATTGAAGGTAGCCTCTGTGATGACCACAAGGGATATTAGTGTTCTTGCAGATACTATTTAAATTGAAAGCATGTTCTAATCTTAGAGCATGACTCAATATTGTTTTTAATTAATTGAGAGCTTGTCTCTTTATTTGATGTAAGGAAATGGGTTAACGACCTAAAGCCCAAAGGCATCTAGCAACAGTGGAAATCTACCTTCTCATGGACAACAAATGACTTAGTCAAGGGACTAGTGTTTGCTTGCATATAATGATTTGGCTACACATCAAGGTCTCAAAATTGTATCAACAAAGACTATGCCAATAGCCCCAAATACTATAGTTTTTTTCCTATGTTGCAAAAAAGAATATTAGTGGCATAAAGCACCAAAAATAGAAGACTTGGTTGAAGATTATCAATTGTATGTGGATAATGCAGTGGGCTCTGTAATTGGGATGTGTTGATGAATAAATGGGGAGGTTTTGAATCCATGGACTTGCATGGGACAATGGAGTTTTATAGGGTTTATGCCCTAGAAGGAAAAATCATGTGTTTTTACGGCTTTTGGAGGTAAGTATGGGATTATTTTTGTAGTTTATTGAATACCCAGGTTTTATCGTTTTAATTAAAGGGAGTGTGGGGCACTCCTCGTAACATAAATCCCTAGCTAAATCATAGGTATTTGTACCCTTATGGGAGGAGGAAGGGATTTCATAGCCCCTCAATTATAGTCTTTTTATCAAGATTAGGTTATACATGTGAATTTTATTAGATTTGATAGAGATTGTATATGTGGTATCCTAGTAAACATCCCAAGCCAATAGGTTTATTCAATTTGTGAGATATTTTGTAATGTCAATGTGAGGTTTTCTCTAAGAATGGTCAATGCCACATTAGCGCAATGTAATGGTATTCACTGAATATTGTCGTTGGACTCTTTCAAAGGTCACCAGTTAATGGGTGAGGATGGTAAAAAAGTTACCTATGTTGAGCCTAAAACCAGTTAACGAAAGCTTAAGGTTGTCATGAGGGTTGCAAAGGGGGTTCATGATTGTGCTTAAGCTATTACACAAAGGAGGAAATAGGTTCACTATGTTTTAACTAAGAAAGAGAAGTTTCCACTAGTATTGGGGAGGACATATGGTTTGTAAATTGTCATCGATATTCCACTAGATAGTTTGATCCAGGTGGATATTGGTGGCCACCTGCCAAGTCTACCTGGACCCCCACCATTGTCTTTCTCAGCATTTTCAGTTTCCTTAATTGTAGCACAACTTACTATTTTTAGCAGTTTTTCGGGTCCTGAACTTCCGGAGCCGTTTTGAGGCCCTAAACGACGTTTTTTGGGGAATCCGGGGGCAACACGGGTCCATGGAACATGTTCTAGTGTTGCCCGTTCAACAATGATAGTGCTCGAATAAATCTTTCTAATGAGCTATTGTACGCGTCAAACGGAGATCATATGCTAAAGTTACGACCCCGGGAAGTTGATGTACCAACTTACCCCCAAACGGGGCCCACAGTTTGGCGTTTCATCTCCTAGGGTTAGGTTTTGGATTGTGAAGGGTTTTTCATTGTGTCTCAAACAATAAATAGGCCTTCGAGCCTCATTGTAACACAGTTCAGAGGCATGTAGCCATCACATCTCTTCTCAGAGATAAGCTACCATCACCCTAGCTAGTTTATTTCCATTTCTGATTGTAAGCATATTTCAGTATTTTGAATTAATGAAATGAAGTATTATTTCCGTTGCATATTTGTGTATATGGTTATCTCTGTAATTTGTTGCGTTCCTGTTTAAATCCGGATCAAAACATTATCGAAGAAAGATGCATTTTCTTGGACTCTAGAATTGACTAAGGCCTTTGAACATCTTAAATAGGAAATGTGTCGAGCTTTGGTCTTAGCTACACCAAACTTCACAAAAACATTTATTGTGGAATGTGACACCTCATGAAATGTCATTGGTGTTGTTTTAATGCAAGAAGGAATACCCATTTCCTTTGAAAGTCATCCTATCAAGGGAAAGAATTTAAACAAACCTATTTACGAGAGGGAAATGTTGGCAGTACTACGTGCCATGAAGAAATGTCGCCCTTACCTAATGGGAAGACACTTCAAGGTACAAACCAACCATGATAGTCTTAAATAATTATTGGAACTCAAATTATCTTCAAAAGAGTAGAAAAAATGGGTCACAAAGATGTTGGGTTGTGACTTTGAAATCATCTACAAAAAAGGGAAGAAAATATTGTTGTAGAAGCACTCTCAAGAAAGGATGAGGATGTGGAGGCATTACTATGTGTCATTTCTATTATCTAACTTGATTGGATAACTGAAGAAAGGGATGAATGGAAGAATGGAAAAGAGATGTGGACACTTATTCAAAACCTGTAGCAAGATCCTAGTGCATCTGGTACATTTATCTGGACAAATTATTCACTGTGTTACAAATATCACTTATACCTATTTAAGAACTTCCAACTCAAATAAAAAGGTTCTTTTCGAATTGCACACCTCTCCTATATGAGGGCACTTAGGATTTTAAAAACTTGCCACATGGTCAAGAAGGAAACTTTTTGGGATGGCCTTAAATATGATATTCAAATTTTTTTGGTAGAATGTTTGATTTTCCAACAAAATAAAGTCAATATAATCAAGACCCTGGGTCTTTTACAACCATTAGGAATTAAAAATCAGTGTTGGGAGGAGGTCTCAATGGATTTTTTTCACGGGTGTACCCAAGTTTGAAGGAAAGAGTGTCATTATGAGTCTAACAAGTATGCACACTTTTGTGCACTATCTCATCCTTTTAAAGCTAGTACATTCACTATTGCATTCATGGAGACAATTGAAAATCTACATGGAAACCGAAAGATTATTGTAAGTGACAAAGATCCCATTTTCATTGGAGATTTTTTGGAAATAATTATTTTCTTGTCTCGGCACTCAATTGGGTCAGAGTTCATCTTATCATCCTCAATTGATGGGAAAACTGAGATAGTGAACAAATGTTTGGAAGGATATCTTCATTTCTTTGTATCTGATAAAAAAATAGAATGGTACAAGTGGTTACCCCTGGTATAATGGTGGTATAACACTTTCTTCCATACCACAACAAAAATGACCCAATTTATGGCACTTTATGGATATCATCGACTGTCCATCACATCGTCTCTCAGAGACAAATGTAAGGTTCGAGTAGTGGAACATCACATCGAGTATCAAAAACAAGTTGTCTAACTTTTAAAGGATAACCTAACTCTATCACAGAAGCAAATGAAACATCAAGCATATCAACATCACGGTGAAAGAAATTTTGATGTAGGCGGTTGAGTATTTTTGTGGCTACATCCATATAAACAAATGTCCCTCAAGCAAGTTAGGAAGTATAATAATTTACCACCTAAGTACTATGGCCCTTATAAGGTGTTGCAAAAGATTGGTACTATGGAATACAAATTGAAGTTGCCTGCATCTTTGTTAGAAAAAACATTTTTCCATGTTTCATTCTTAAAGTAGGTTATAGGTGACAAGATCTCAGTTCAAACTGTATTGCCAAAACTTGATCAGGAAGGAAAAAACATATTGGATCCTGAAGCGATCACTGAAATAAGAACCCAACAACTGCAAAATCAATCAATTTCAGAGTATCTCATTAAGTGGAAGAAATTACCTACCCAAAGTTCCACATTGGAATATGAGTATTAATTTATACAAAGGCATCCATAACTACTTAAGCGTTGAGGACAACACTTCTTTTAAGGAGAGGGGCATGTTAGGTCTCTATAATAATAGTGTAGCCCTATTTTGTTATTATTATGCCCCATAGAAGCCCACTATTGTTATTGTTGTTCCCTTACATTATTATTTTTATGTACGCCCCAATTATAGTTCTACCCTTTAATATACTTCTATATATGCCAAGGAGTTCTTTCCATTTGAATAATACAAGAATTGTTCATTTATGTGATGTAAAAGGAGGTTCCCCCTCGAAGTGGCTTATTATCAAGTCATTGATTTATCTTTTCTTATGCTTCTGCAATATTGTGATCCAGATACATAACAATTCCTTTGACTAATAACACCCAATTTAGGGACCATATAAGAGTAAAACTATGAAAAGAGGTTGGGATGGGATGAATAATCTCTATTTTTTTTTAATAATTACTTGTGCATGGAGTGTGTTACCGGGAATAGTGTCCACTCGGAGCTGCTATTCCCACTAAGATTGGTAGCTATCTTAGAAACAAACAAGTAAAGTCTACTTTCGCTTTCCTTTATGAAAATAGATAAGAGTGGAACAAAGGACACCAAACTTAGTCTTGCGCTTGGTTCCTTGTTTGATTCCTCTCCTTCCTGATAGATCTTTGCCGCTTCTTCTTCGTCTGCCCAGCTTCAAAGAGCACCTTTGGAATAAAAGCAACATACTACTATCGAAGAACAGAGATCTATATTCATAAATAACACAGGACCAAATATGTGTTAACCATACAAATGCATATATAATCAAACA
>APFE030853913.1:0-39335 GCA_000404065.3 Pinus taeda | reverse complement strand
CCCTGGAGATCGGTGACCACTACATCCACAGAATATTTGTACCAGGCAGATCCACTTGAGGGGACCACTTCCCCTCGACTCAATTGCAGAGCCTGACCTCGAAAGTGTTGAGAGAATTGAACTCGTGACCTCTTAATAGCAAAGGTGTTGAGAAACCAAGTGATGGATAGTTAAAGCTTGATTTCTCTCCCTTGATAAATACTTGTGAATGTTAGCTTGTCTTCTTTTAATTTATGTTCTTTTTCATCAAGTAATTATATACAACTTCAAAGCATAAAGATCACAAAGAGATAAAGAACACCAGAAATTAGGCTCCAAGCCAGGGGGAAAACCCCAGAAGGGGGGAAACCCAAACAATCATTCTCTTATGAAATCAGATCAAAATAAGATATCCAAGATTCAAGACGAAGACTAAGACCATCTCAAAAATCCAAGGCAACCCTCCTCCAACCATTTCAAAAAGTCAACAAAAGTCAACGCTAGTCAAACTTTTGAATTTTGGCCAAATCACATAAATTATTTAGCCTTGCAGTGGAGGCAAAATTTCGTCCCTATAGTACCTTTAAAATTCCATAGGAATCTTGCACGTGTGAGGAGAAACTAGGCAAAAAATGTGAATCCTCTCTCCTTAGACTTTGTATTCTTTCCTTTGACTTCGACTGAATTTTCTTCTATCTTTGGCACAAAAATCGATGTAATGATGTTGAGTGATGAGTTGCTCTGCAAGTGGTTGAGTTGACTCGTAGTTATAGTTGTCTAGGAGGGTCGAATGGGTACCCTTAAGGCTGACTTGTCCAAGGGGGGCTGACTTGGTCTTTGGGTTGACATTTTCACTTTTTGACTAAAAAATAAGAATTTTTTTCTCTTCTTTAACAAAATTCCAAATGAGACTTGACTCGAATACATTTATTTTGACTCTTCACAATCGTTTTGGACTCAATTGACTCTGTAAGCATAAAATAATAATGATGAATATAATCAATGATAAAAATTACATTTTATTACATTATGAAGACCAACACTAGTTATATTTTTCAACACTTCCTCTTAACCAGGGAGCTATTCATAATGACACAACAGGATACTCAAGTTGAAATATTCATATAAGAAAGGATCCAGATTGTTAAGCATCAATGATGATTTACATCATCATAGCCAACATTGTAAAAAATAGCAAGGCCTTGACTAACAAGCTCTACCTCTCTAATAGATCAGAGCAAATTGCTGGGAGGCTAAAATTTGGACACCACTGTTTCTCAGGTCATACCCCACCTGGGTGTTCCCAAGGTATGACCTCACTAGACCCTTTCATAATTCAAGGAAAAATACATCATTTGGACCATTCTTTACCAAGTCCATGTATCCAACTTAGGATGTTAATCCTAATCAATCACAATACATGACTGAAGAATGTACAACCGTGATGCTTACCCAATCCACCATTATCCAAGCGAGTGCCTTTACTAGGCTTACGACTGTTAGTCCTAGCCATAGTACATGACACATGGAGAATACGACGTCCACCCTCACTCCCTCTCAACTAAGGAGGAGATATCCACAAGCCCAAGCTTGTCTCGCAAATACCCAAGCTTCCTATTAGGAAGAGATTTTGTCAATATATCTGCTATTTGTTTGTAGGTGGAGATGTACTATAGCTTCACGACCCCATCCTGCACCAAGCTTTGAATGTAATGATATTTGGTATTAAGGTGCTTCATCCTTGCATGGAAAACCATGTCCTCTGTCAACGTTATGTAGCTGTGGTTGTCACAACATATGATGGTAGAGTCCAAAGGCCCTTCAAATAAATATGCAAGTAACTTACGGAGCCAAATTATGTATTTAGCTTCTCGATGAACTTCACTGGATGTTATGTATTTAGCTTCAATAATACTTAATGCAACCGAGTCTTGTTTCTTGTTCATCCATGAAACCATAGCGGATCCCAAACAAAAACAACCACCTGTAGTATTTTTCCCATCTTCATCTTGCTTGCCCAATTTGGATCTGTGTAACCAAATAACTGAATCTCATTACCTGCAACATATTTTAAGCAATGATATATGGTCCCATGGAGATATCTTAAGATGTGTTAAGTTGTTATCCAATGGTCATGCCTAGGCTCCATCTGAAACTGGCTAAGATTGTTCACTGTAAAACATATATATGGTCGGGTGTTCACGAGGTACATCAAAGAGCTAATCAACTGTCGGTAGTATATTGTTGGATCAACAAAACTTTAACCTGAACTCAGTTTGTTCAAATTGGTGATCATAGGTGTTGTCATAGGTTTACTAACCATCATTCCAAATTCTTGCAAGATCTTGATCACATATTTACTCACTAGGTTTTTGGAAAACTTTGAGTCCTAGAAAATAGTGCATTAATCCAAGGTCTTTCATATCAAATTCAACTGCTAGTTCCTTCTTGCATTGATGAATACGATGCTCCACACCTGATATCATTAAGTCATCCACATAAAGTAATATGATCATAGGTTCATTCTTTACCACCTTGAGGTAGAGATTTGGATCTACAGTACACTTGACGAAACCAAGCCTTAATAGATAAGCATCCATTCTGGCATACCATGCTCTAGAGGCTTGTTTTAAGCCATATATAACCTTCTTTAACTTGCAAACATGAGTTTCTTTTCCATGCAATTCAAACCCTAGAGGTTGCTCAACGTAGACTTCTTCGCCAATTGTGCCATTTAGAAAAGTTGTCTCTACGTCCATTTGATGTATGTTCCACCCCATAGTGGTTGCAATAGAGATGAGAGATCTAATTGTAGTGTACCTGGTTGTTGGAGCAAAAGTTTCTTTGTAATCAATTCCTTCTTGTTGAGAGAATCCTCTAGCCACAAATCTTGCCTTGTATTTATTGATACTCCCATCAACTGCATGCTCGATTTTGTACGTCCATTTGGAAGTTACAACTGATTTGTGCTTTGGTTTAGGAACAATTTCCCAAACATCATTCTTCATTATTGACTGGTATTCTTCTAGAATTGCATTCTTCAATACTTCATGTTCAACTGCCTTTTTGTATGATGTAGGTTTTGCTTGAATGAGTTTTGTCATGTATGCCGCATATCTTGAATATCTCTTGGGTTTCTTGCTTTCTCTAAATATTCTTTTTGCTGCTGCATGTCCTTCAGCATCTTGTAGAGTCGATCTTAACCAAGTTGGTCTTTTTTGAGTTACTGGAATGATGATAGGTTGTATAGGTTCACTTGGTCCTTCTGGTTCTTCATGATGCTCGGTGGTAGGTTATGGAGGATTGTCTTGCTCTGGATTCTCTTCATTCGGAAAGATAAATCCTTATTCTTCATCAAAATCAATAGGGATGTCCTTGGACTTCTTGTATGCAACACTTCCATTGAAAGTAACATCTCTGCTTACTTCAATACAATCATCTTCCTTGATGTAGATTCTATATGCTTTGGATGAGGTACTATAACCAACAAAGTTTCCTTTCAAACCTGTAGAGTCCAATTTCTTCCTTTTGTTCTTGGGAAAATGAATGTATACAAGACATCCAATAATTCCAAGGTGATCAACATTTGACTTGTTTTCTTGTCAATGCTTCTTCTGGGGTCATGTTGTCAAGATTTTGGTGAGGACTTCTATTTTGAATGTAAATTGTTGTCATGGAGGCTTCTCCCCATAAGAATTTGGGAAGGTCTTGGTCATGTAGCATGGTTCATACACATTCTTTAATAGATCGATTCTTCCTTTCGGCTACACTATTCTGTTGAGGATTGTAAGGAACTATTAGCTCCCTCTTAATTCCAGCTTCTTTGCAAAAGGAAACAAGTTCTTTGGATGTATATTTCCCTCCATTATCCGATCTCAGTGTCTTGATCTTTTTTTGTCATATTCTCCACTTTGCCTTGAATTCTTGGAACTTTTCGAATACTTCATCTTTAGACTTCCAAGAAATATATTCAAGTCTTTTTGGAGTGATCATCAATAAATGTTCCATTGTATTGATGATAACCAATTGATTTCTTTGACATGGGTTCACAAACATTAGAGTGGATTAGGTCCAAGATTTCCTTAGATCTTGTGTGACTTCTAGGGAAAGATTTATTCACATTTTTATGGAGGGCACACCCTTTACAAACTTCTTCATGCTCTTCCTTTAATTTGGGTATACCAATAACCATCTAATTTAGGGATGGCAATATTTTGTAATGGAGATTGACCACACCTTCTATGCCACAACTCACAAGGATTGATGTCCAAATTTACTAAAGCTTGAGGAGGAGGAGTTAGAAACCTATACAACCTCCCCTCATGAATCCCAATTGTCCTTGCATTTTCTCTACTAGATCCCTTTGCCCATACAATTACTTTGCCATCAACAAGAGCTATATTGTCTCTTTTATTTTCTATACAAGAAATAGAAAGCAAAGTCTTTTTAAAACCTGGAACATAGAGGATGTTGTTGAGATGAATGTTCCCTCTGGACTCCAGTGCTATGGATTTAGATCCAACCCCATTGACTCGAGTAGCTATTCTTGTCTCCAAGTTTGACTTTGTGAGAAGAGCTTCCTTTAGATAGGGTTTTGAGATGTTCACGTTCACTTGTCATATGGGTTGAGGCTCCAATATCGATTACCCATGTGCTTTCATCTTCAAATGAACCTGTAAATGCTGAATGCAGACTTCCATCCTTGAAGTCCTAAGATAGATTAGAGATGAGTCTTGTGATGTATCCTTTGATGGATTCAAAAAGACTCCTAAGAGACTTGAGGCCTTCCTTCATGTATCTTGCCATTGAAAAGAAAGAGAGATGATTGAGCCGAGAGGCTCATTCTACACCCCACTATGATGTGTAAGGGTGTCTGTCCATCATCAAAGTTGAAATTTTGCTCATGTCGGCCAAAATAAAAATAAAAAAAAAATCTAAAAATAAAAAATTTAAACAACTATACAAAACATTTAAATAATGTTAGCTCATAAAAAAATTTGCGCTTGAAGAAATTGGATCCCTCTCGGCTCATGTTAGATTTGTATTTAATATGGCTCTATGTTGGTAACTGCTATAAAGATGTCTTCAAACAAGAGTGCTAATAAACTATGATCTTCAAGCTTCCTTCCTTCACCTTAGCTCTGATAACATGTTAAGAAACCAAGTGGTGGATAGTTAAAGATTGATTTCCCTTACTTGGTAATTACTTGTGAATGTTAGCTTGTCTTCTTTTAATTTATGTTCATCAAGTAATTATACCAAACTTCAAAGCGTAAAGGTCACAAAGAGAAATAGAACACCAAAAATTAGGTTCCAAGCCAAGGCAAAACCTCAAAAGTTGGAAAGCCAAACAATCCTTCTCACAAAGAATCAGATCAAAATGAGATATCCAAGACTCAAGACCAAGACCAAGACTGTCCCAAAGTTCCAAGTTTCCTTCAACCAAGTCAAAAAGTCAATAAAAGATGACATCAGTCAAACCTTTGAATTCTAGTCAAATCACAGAAAGTTTTTGGCCCTGCAGTAGAGGCCAAATTTCGGCCTTGTAGTACCTCTGAAATTTCATAGAAATCTTGCACGTGTGAGTAGAAACTAGGCAGAAAATGCGAATTATCTCTCTCCTTAGACTTCGTCCTCTTTCCTTTGACTTTGATTGATGATGTTGAGTGATGAGTTGCTCTCCAAGTGGTCGAGTTGACTTGTATTCATAGCTGTCTAAGTGGGTCATGTTGTCCTTAAGGCTAACTTGCCTAAGAAGCGATGAGTTCCCCAAGGAGGGCAGACTCAACCAAGGAGGGCCAACATGGTCTTGGGTTGACATCTTGACTCTTTTGACTTAAAAAACAAAGTCTTTTCTTTTCTCTTACAAAAGTTCAAATGGGACTTTGCTAAAATACATTTATTTTGACTCTTTATAAATTCTTTTTGACTCAATTGACTCTATAAGCATAAAATAATAATGATGAATATAATCAATGATAAAAATTACATTTTATTACATTATGAAGACCGACACCAGTTACATTTTTCAACAAAAGGTGCTTCAACAACGGGGACTCGATCAATTGATTTAACCCTCGAGGCTACACACACACACACACACACACACACACACACACACTTACCTTGTGTCTTATAGTTGGTTAGATCTCCACATTTTTCCTATTGCATCCATGGTAAGTTTGTAGTGAAAAGACACTTGTATATTTGGCAAGGTTTTATTGCATTTAGTTATTGAGGGAAGGTTATGTGGCAATTTTCATGGTTGTTATGTTATCATTGTGTTTGATTTTGCATTGGTTAGATCTCTCAATATTATGGATTTTTTGGTTTGCATCAATACCTAATTTATATGGGATGATGTAGTTTGGAAAGTTATACAAAGGTTCTCTTAGTTTGCTTTTCTTACTGTGTTGCTTTGCTATTGTCTCTCCATTCGATACTTAAACAAAAGGATAACTATTTATTTAGATCATTAATTAATATGAGGGCATTGTGATTTGGGCATGTTGGTTCAATATTGAGGTTGACAATCTTGAGTTGTGCACTATTTTGTGTCTAGTTTGTTGCACCTTCATAGCATGAGTTTTGTAGGTATAAGGTTGGATGGAAGTGCTATGTGTTTTTAGTGAAATAGATACTTTACTTGGCATGGAAGATTGCACTTTGCAATGCACATATTTAGTAAATGTTCCCTTCTTAAAAGCTCTTTTCTAAAAAAAATAATGTAAAAGTTTCAACAAGGATGCCCAATTGTAGGGTTCCCCTCTTTAGCAATCAACCCTATAATCTTTTTATCCGTGGATTAGTTGTTTTACATCTAGTTGTATATGGTGGTGACCATTCACAATCTTCAACATTGTGTCCTTTCTATATTCCTAGCTTGCATTTATGATTTGTAACACCGTCCTTTCTATTATTTTGCATGAATATTGAGTTCATAGATCCTATGTATTTGAAGACTAGAAGCATATAAATTAAACAAAGGTTACATTGATGGAAAAAAGGACTAATATCACACCTAATGTGGTGGTGACCATTCACAATCTTCAACATTGCGTCCTTTATATATTCCTAACATGCATTTATGATTTGTAACACTGTTCTTTCTATTATTTCGCGTGCATATTGAGTTCATAGATTGTATGTATTTGATGACTAGAAGCATATAAATTAAACATAAGTTACATTGATGGAAAAAAGGACTAATATCACATCTAATGTAACATGTTAATATTAGATCTTTGTTGCAATCATGGTTAGCCTTTACTGTTGTATGGATAAAGTACACTTGTATGTTTGGCAAAGTTTTGAATGTGTTTAGTTGGTTGGGGATTAGGAGGGGGTACGAGGCAATTTTTCTTGTCATTATCTTATCAGAGTGTTTGCATTTACAGAGGCCAATTTCTCAAGTATAACGAATTGTTTTTGTTTGCGTTCATATCTGTCAATTTTTGAGTTAACATGTTCTTTCCTTAGGTCAGTTACTTCATTAATCCATTAGCAATCACATTAACCATTTCTCAAGTATAACGAATTGTTTTTGTTTGCGTTCATATCTGTCAATTTTTGAGTTAACATGTTCTTTCCTTAGGTCAGTTACTTCATTAATCCATTAGCAATCACATTAACCATTATCATATGATAGTAACTGATGAAGGAACATCAAACATAAATGCAGAAGACTAAGCCAAGACAAGAGGATACCAAATTTGGCGGATGCCAGGGAAAAACCCCAAGATGGGGAAAACCCTTTGATCAATTCTTCTTATTATTATATCAAATGTTCGACACAGAGAGAGAGAGAGAGAGAGAGAGAGTGAGAGTACAAAAGTCAATATTGACTTACCAAATCAGAGTCAAAACAACGTTGTCAAATCTGTAGTCAACACCAGTCAAATTCTGCCCTAACTAGAAAGTCAATGATGGTCAACGTAGCAACAAACAATCTTCTATGGAGCTCGGTCAAAGGCATCCAAATTTGGCCTTCTAAAGTGGTCAAAGTCAGCCCAAAACAATCATGAAAACAATCATCAAACTTGGTCAAACTTTGCAGTCAGCTCTGCGATCAATGTCAACAAAATGCCTCTGTTCCTGAACCAATAGATGCGGCTTGCCAAAAGCAAATTTTTGGTACAAAAACCATAGTTAAATGAGGCCAAACCATCCTCTATCAACGTTGGTCAATCCTGCAACAGTCTCTGAAATTTCGGCCTTGTAATTCGTCTTGAAATTCGTCCTTTTGTTGTCACATGTGTGAGGAAAAGAGATGCCCAATAAGCTGTACAAACCAATTAGATGAGGAGAGAGAAGGATGTGTGAGTGAGTGAGGTGCCAATGAGGTTGGAGGTCTCTCTTATTCATACAAATCGATGAGGGTGAAGTGACATGTCTCTTGGGCTTCATGAGCCTACATGAAGATGTGACCAACCTTGACAATTTGCACATGTGGGCATAAATTCAAAAACACATTTCTGCTTATCCAAATTTGATGATTTTTATGTCAATTTTGGTCTCCTCGAAAAGAGGAATTCAATGCAATCATCGTCTCCATCAAATGAGCTGTCCAAAGTGGATTTTGGTCCTAGTTTTCAATTTTAACATTCCCTCTTAATTAGGGAGAATTCCACCTGCCAATCCATTCATCATCGTGCCATCTTATCATCTTGAACCATCTTTGCATCTCATCTCAACTCTGCTAAACATTGATGTAATAATGAAGAAGAATCAATCGAGAGTGAGTCACAAGACCTTGCCACTCTCCACTGACCGAAGTCAGTCCAGGGGTAGAACCCCAATCAATCTTGATCCCAGATCAAGTTGTTGAACACCATGCATCCTAGACATAGGGAGTACGACAGTACATGATGCGTCCATCTGTAGTGGTATGGTCCCTATTCACTTTTCCCAACTCATTAGCCAGATGAGAGTTACTTAACATGAGTCCCAGATTACATGGGTAGGATATATGCTGGGGCAACAACAGGGAAAGGAATAAATCACATCCGGCTCCCAACCACACATAGGGAAAGATAAACCACATCCTACAGTCACATGTCACAACCATTATAGGGAAAGGATAAACCACATCCTATGTGCATGCAAACCATCGAGAGTATGGAAAGGATGAACAACGTCCTACATGCATGCCAACCAACAATCGTAGGAAGGATCCTACACTTGGGGAAAGGAAGAACCACGTCCCACCGACATGTCAACTATCGATCGTAGGGAATGAGCATCCTACATGTGGGGAAAGGATGAGCCACGTCCCATCGACATGTCCACATGTGACAACTGATAGTATGCATCTCTCACTGGGGTATCCGTAGGAGGTGGTGAACCACTCATCCTGCTCATATGTCATAGGAGAAGGTGAACCATTCATCCTATGCATATATTATCAGTTATAGAAGAAGGCGAACCACTCATGCTATCATCATGGAGTATCACAATGGAAGGTGAACCACTCACCTTATGGTTGCACATAGCTCCAAGAAGTACCCCAGGCCCTAGAATCTCCCAAAGCTCAATGTTCAACGGGGACCCTCCTAGTAGCATCTATCCACGAATCCCAACCTCTCTTTGAAGAAAGAAAATGTTGACCTTAACAAGAGGCTATGTAAGGATGACAGTAATCTGCTCATCCAACCAACAATGATGGAGCTTGGTAGCTCTCTAATGTACCATATCAAGATAAAGTAGTACCCAATACTTAGAGTTGTAGTGGAACATGGATTCTCTGAAAAATGAATCGCACTCAAGAATATCTCAATATACAACGGTGGTTACCAACACGTGTTCAAATGGATCACTGAAGAGCTTCCTCAATCAACTGGGTTCATAATAAGCCATACTTGTTGCTATATACATTCAGCCTCAATAGTGCTTCTAGAGCAATTGAATCAAGAGATATAGCACTAGATGTGCTCTTTCCGTCCATCACATTGCCAACTGAGCCAACATTAGAATATTCATGGAATCTTAGATTCCAGCAGTGTACCTCAGATTATAGATAATAGAATCACAAAGATATATCAATAAGATGCTATCCAATATATGAGGCTCATCCATAGATCGATTCAGAGTCTTCATAGCGAGGCATATGATTGATAAGGTGTTTATCAAGAACACCAGGGATCCCACAAGATATACATATGCAAACCAACAACTTCTCCATCTCATCAGACCTTTAAGTGCAAGGAATAGTGCATCAAGGCTAGGTCTTCCGTCTTGACTTTAAAAGTCAACTCCCTCTTACATTGATAAACAAGAGGGTCATTAATCAGACATAATCAATAGCTGCATCTTTACAATCCAATCAACATGGCTTGTCCATCACTCCCTTTGAATATAGGGAAAGTGACCTTGCCAAAACATAATCGTCGAGCCACTTATAACATGTCCCTTTTCCTTAGGTCCATGTGCCAAAGTCATCAATCATAATCATGCAACCTCTCAAGTAACAGGGACATATAAAGGCATCATCAGAGTCATCATAATCATAATCAATTGCCATGACTTGCCTTCATCAATAGACATCGGTCATCTAGCTTTCAATCATGAGCTTCTTATGCAAGGGATGAGACTTTACACGAGGCAACTGCAACAACAAACTTCTAGGAAGCTTGTTTCAGATTAGAGAGTAAACTCTGAAGAATCATCATGGTCCTTCTTCAACTAGAGTGAAGAAATCCTCCTATGAGATTGTCCCAAAATAGCTGCATTGTCCTTCATTGCTAGATGACTGCAGCCAACACATTCCAATCCATGATGAGGAGGGGTCCTTTGTATCCAGGCATCCATATTCATAAGACCATCCTTCATAAGATCCTGGCACAATGCATCAAAGTGCCCAATGACCCAATCAAGATGCCAAAATCAGGGTCCTCATAGTTGCCTCTGCTCATCGTGCTTGCCAAGACATAGGATTTGCCATGCACATCCTTCTTCCAATGCTCTCTTCGTGAGGCACCTGCAATAGCCATAGACAAGCACTACCAAGCATAATATATGATCATAAAAGCATGAGATACGATCTAGGGTTTGCATACGCTAATGGAGGATGGAATTCAAAACAACATCCTCATCAATCATACCCTAGAATCCATAAACCCAAAAAATAAACAAAAAAAAGGGTTTCTTATGAGGGAACCTAATAGGGTTAGTGTTTCATATGTGAGCTAGGGTTTCCCATGAACCATCTAGGGTTCTTATTCAAATCAATCCCTCCATTCAAAGATCCTTAAAACAAATAAAAATAAATGTATTGCATGTACCTTGAGAGATACCATACCTTTGATTTTACGTTCATATAGGCTGCTACATTGGTTTGCTCCAAAGTGCTTTGCACTTCTTCTATTTGCCGGACTTTCAAGGGTACTATCATCCTTATCTAAAGGTGCCAACATAAAGGAGCTACATACTTTTCCTTTGCTTCAGCTGCTAGACAAAAATAGGATCACATGGAGGGTTGCCACTAAACCTTCTCAACAAAATCACATTAGCTGCTAGATAATGAGCAACTTAGTCAACAATATGACATTATGGAGGGCTTTTACTATTCTTCAAAAATCATTTTCAAATTGATGGCTAAAGGGACCATCCCTTCTCATAACTGCATCCTCTATTTTAATTGGCTTTGGAACAACTTTTATGAAGGCTTCAAAGACATGAATATGTATATATATTCCTTATTGATTTGCAAGTAGACTTCAATGGAACTAGCTTATAACACTCATCTATATATATATTTTATTATATATTATTCATAATATATATGCACTTGTATAGTGATAAGGATGCAGCCTCTTCTTCAATACATAGATTATGGTTCCTTGATTTTACTGATATGGATGACATAAGAGGCCCATTGATTGTCTTTTCAAGGCGACAATTCATACCTTGCAAATATATGCATACAAGATCTCGACTTCGTTAAATTATATAGGGCCTTAGAACTATCCTTTATAATGTTGTGCCACTAATTTCAGGACAAGTCATCCTCAGGATGACTGATAGGATACCACCCTTCTAGCTATAGATGAAGTCACCTTTTAGGGCCTCATAGTCCAGTGACCATAGTGTATCAAAGTCCACACAATTGCCAAATTTTCCCATTAGATTAGGGCATTTATCTTTCTTCAGAACAATGAGAATAACAAACTGATAACAAGGATGCACTATCAAGAGCAGCAAAAGCAAAATACCCTTCAATTCTACTTGTGCAAAGAAGTCCTCCAGAATTGCTTCAGGCAGAGGGAAAAAATACCTTGTTGATATTTAGAATCAAGCCTTCAAAGTAATGTTCAAAGATGCCATGAATTGACTCACTTTAAATTCCTCAACGTAGATGGGGAACTTAATGACTCGGTTTGAAGGCTATTGTGGCTCAATTACAAATGCCTTTCACTTCAAAGAATAACACAGTGAAACCCTCTCCAATCAGGTCACAAAACTTAACATTGTAAGTTTAGTCCATGGTTCTTTATATGCCTTGAATTACCACAGGCATCCTAAAGGGGCAAATTCTTGCCAAAAGGAGCCGCACTAGTCTCAAGCGTTTGCAACCTTGATGCACACCATAAACCATAGAATAATATGAATACTCTGCCTAGATTACCGCCCTAGCACTAGGCTGATAATCCTCCATTGGTGGCCTATCAAAGGTTGAGATCCCACAACCAACGCAACTCTAAGCCCAACAAAAAATGACAAAATTGTGCCACAGATGACCTTGGCTGAGGCCGAGTAGCCTCAGATAGTATGTTCCTTCAGCGAGTGACCTAAACAAAAAAAAAGAGAAAAATGCCAATCTTCCATGGTAGATTTGTTGCTGCACAGGGACGCAATACTGTTGAAGGACTTTAGCATGTTTAGATTTGATCAATGGCCTTCATGAGCTATTTAGCCCAACTCTTGCATATACCCAGACTTGCATTATTTTTTCGAGACCTCTCATGTTTTCTAGGGCTTGCAACAAGATACTTCAAATGCATTAGCAGTCCATTGCTTTATCTTGATGTCAGGGAAACTTGACAACATCTCTTGTGATTGGATTCCTCCTCTTGCTTGGGCTTGACCTTACCTGGCTCTGATACCATGTTAATTTTTGAGTTAATGTGTTCTTTGCTTAGGTCAGTGACTTCATCAATCCATTAGCCCATTATTAATTCCATTAATCCATTAGCAATCACATTAACCATTATCATATGGCAATCCCTGATGAAAGAACATCAAACATAAATGCAGAAGACAAGAGGCTAGATTTGGCAAATGCTAGGGAAAAAACCCAAGATGGGGAAAACCCTTTGATCAATTCTTCTTATTATTATATCAAATGTTCAGCAGAGAGAGAGGGAGAGTACAAAAGTCAATATTGACTTGCCAAATCAGAGTCAAAACAACCTTGTCAAATCTGCAATCAACAACAGTGAAATTTTGCCCTAACGAGAAAGTCAATGATGGTCAATGCAACAACAAACATCCCTTTATGGAGCTCGGTAAAAGAAAGTCAAACTCGACCTTTTGAAGTGGTTAAAGTTAGCCCAAAATAGTCATGAAAACTACAGTCAAACTTGGTGAAACTCTGCAGTCAACCCTGCAATTGGCCCGCGATCAAAGTCAACAAAATGCCTCGGTTCCTGAGACAATAGATGCAACTTGCCAAAAACGAAATTCTGGTATAAAAATCGTAGTTAAAGGATGTCAAACCACCCCTGGTCAACGTTGGTCAAACTTGCAACAGTCTTTGAAATTTCGGCCTTGTAATTCGTCCTTCAGCTGCCACACATGTGAGGAAAAGAGATGCCCAATAAACTGTACGAATCAATCAGATGAGAGAGAAGGATGTGTGAGTGAGGGGGGTGCCAAATGAGGTTGGAGATCTCTCTTATTTATACAAATCGATGAGGGTGAAATGACGTTTCTCTTGGGCTTCATGAGCCTACATGAAGATGTGGCTGACATTGACAATTTGCACGTGTGGGAATAAATTCAAAAACAAATTTATGCTTATCCAAATTTGATGATTTTAAGGTCAATTTTGGTCCTCATCTCCATCAAATGAGCTGTCCAAAGTGGAATTTGGCCCTAGTTGCCAATTTGAAAAATATCTAATGTTATGTACAAGTTATAGTAGTGTTGAGAGCTCAATAAAGTATGGAATTGCTACTTTATTGCTTTGCCATTGAGTACTTAAACAAAATAATAATAATTGTGTAGCCCATTAATTCATATGAAGGCATTGCCAATTGATTGTTGGTTCACTAGTGACATTGGTAGTTTCTTGAGGTGTAAATTGGGATTATGTTCTCATTATAGATTGGATTTTGCCACAATGGCATGGCATTTGTTGCAAAGGGTAGAGGCTAGTTGCATCTCGTATGGGTTTTTGGTGGAATAGATCCCCTTTAAACCTATCTCTTATGGTAGATGAAGTTTGCTCTTTGCAGTGTAGCTTTGTTGAAATTAGGTAGCATTGGAGGTGCTCTCACATGCACTTGGTGCTAGGCTTGTTAGAGAGAAACACTCATAAATTGTGATTTAATGAGTGTATGGGCTGTGCACCAAAGTGAGTGGGCTTTGTACTTGTTACCGCTCAAACTAGCAGGGGACCTAAAAGTGACTCCTAAAGGGATAACTGCTAGGTCAAAGGCAACGATGGAGACTTAGCCCACTATAACCTCAGCTAAGATTCTCTACTCTTTATGGACTTTCACCGATGGGAGGAGACTCGATATATAGGAAGTCACTTGGGAAGGATGAATCAACAAATGGATGTGAAGTGACCTTAATGACCCTTTTCCTAGAAGGAGGTTAAGAATGGAGCTTGCTTTCTCTTCAAGCAAGGTACAAAGCTTTCGAGGTGAAGATTTAAGGGCTATGTTAAAGGAATATGCCTTGTAAAGGAGTTTCCTTATCCCTAAAACCCTATTGAACTTGACTTCTCAAGTGGTTCTTGAAGAATTAACTTTTCAAAGGTATGGGACCACACGAGATCGAGTGGACTCAACCTAGGTTAAGGGGAGGGAGTTTAGCAGCCAATAATAATCTTAACCAGGACAAGGAAGGGGAAATGATCAAAATAAGAGTTTTCACTTAGAGGTGTCAAATTGATCCTATGAGGTACTAGCCTAGGGAACACTAAGGCAAAGTTTTATCTTAGAGCTAGGGCTTTGGATATCTCACAATCCCACTATCGGAATTTCTTCAAATTTGGAGGAGACCTTGAGGGCACACCAGTGCAGTAGAGGCTAGGAGAGCAAACTTTTTCTGTGGCTACTTTTGTCAGGAATGTGATGCCCTAGGTGGCTCAACGTGGCTAGACCTAGAAAAGAGGGGAAAAAGGTGAAGTACAAGGTTTAAGGTGATCACCTTATGGTGGACCAGTGCCTAATTCCTCTTGGGGATATGGAGTTAGGAAGAATTATGAAAAAGGGTCTCGTTTCTAGCTCAAGGAGGCTCTAAGAGCAACTTCGTCCAATGTTAGGGCAGAAAAATAAAGTGACCTTAAAGCATTTATACTTTGCTTGCAGATGAAGATGGCTTATCAAGATAACTTCGATCTCGGACAATTCGTTGAACAAACATGGTCCATACATAGAGATATGCCATATAGAAACATAATTCCATACTAAAGCAGTAAATGCATGCAACAATTAGCCCTAAAATAACGAAAATCCCATGATCAATGTATTGACAAAGTAAAAGAAAATAGCATCAAAGTTATACTTACATGTAAGAGAATATATCCAACCATCAATACATTTGCCAATAAAGAAGCTCCAAGATAAGAAAATCGAATACAAACATCAAAATTCATCCATGCTCCAATTTGTCCTGCAAGAAAGAAATACGAAATTCTCAAGAGAGAGAATGATTGAATCCAAAGTGATGATACAAATGAATTCATGTCTTTCCTATTTACACATGTTAGGAGTTCAAATTACCTAATTTGAGCCTACATTAGACCATCAACTAAATTAATGTGCAAATAACTATCTATTGGTGACAAGCCCACCAAACTTCCCCATAGATAAAATAATAAGCCTCCCAAGAGGTCGAATAATTAATAATGCATGTTGTTGGACTCTCTAAAAGGCCCGATGACCATAAGTGTAAAAGTTATGAGTTGGACTTCCAAAAGTAATGGACAAGGGGTTGGCCCCTTGTTCTCCACATAATAAACATGTGGTGCTCCCAATGGCCAGGAGGGCACACAAGTGATGTCATGGGTCTCCAAGTAAGTCGAAGATGCCTATAGACCATCTGTAAGGGCTCAGATGATGGTGTAAGTGATGCCACATTAGCATACAAGTCCTGGGTCATCTGCCAAGTGCATGGTACAACTGTGAAGGAGGCTGGGCAAAGGTGAACCAAGTGCATCTTCTTCATCCAATAGGTGAATCTCGAGCAATCGCTAAACATCTCTGGGGATCCATGGAGTGCTGTCTATTGCTGTGGAGGCCCATGGCTCTCAACACACACCCTACATGTGCCAATGTAGCCCTCTAGAGGGTTAGGACCCCGTATAGGGAGACCAAACCCAAGATGGAGACCACTTGCAATCCTGCATAAGATCCAATCCGTCCCCTAGCTTTCCAGTACAACAAGTCATCAAGGAAATCGAGTAAAAGAGCTTACAAACCATGGACCAGTGGGGACTTCATAATGGCATGCCCTTCCATAATGGGCTTTAACCAAGCTAATGTCTCCAAGCTCCAAATGGGGTTAACCAAGTATCCCATTAGGCGGTTTCTACTCCTAAGGGGATAATATGTCCAAGGTACATCCTTCAAAAGGTGGGGGCATGTGATAAAGAGACGAATGGAGTTGGGAATGAAAAAGGGCAGCCCTGGGCCACATTCTTGGTACAAGGGTAGCTAGAAAAAGGGTAGCCCACACTTGGGTATATAATGTACAGGAGGTTCCCCAACCTTGATTTTCCCACCCTTCTTTATATTCTTTTTGCCTTATGATTTTTCTTTAATTAACTGCGCGAGGCTCAAGGGTTAAGAGCATGAGGTGTGAGATATAGCAGTGGATAGCCCCTTTTAAGGTAGGGTAGTTCATTGCCCACCAGGGGTTGGGACAATCATGGGTTCCTATATGAGGAAGGAGGCTCATAGAGCCTGTAGGAACCATGGTGATGGCCATGATGATGGGGTAGAGCTCATGTATTGGCTTTTGCCCATGTGCAAAATGTGTTTGTCTCGACCATCTTTTGCATTTTGTGGTACATTTCCTGTTGAGTGTGGCCAATTATGCTTTTACTTTTATTTTTAGCTGCATCAACCTCCAAGGCATCATTCCAGGCCCGACCCAAGGTGTGGGCAAGGGGAAGGGTAGAGTTAACACTATGTGGACCTAGTGCTGGAACGCGGACCTAGGTGGGAGAAATGATGAATGGGGTCATAATGAGTGGCAAGGGGGCAATATATGTGTATGAGGGAGCGGGACCACGCAACCAAAATCACGGTTTCCCATGAAGTACCATCCCTAAAGCCAAAAGGGTCAGCAAAAGAGGTCTAACGGGACTAGAATCCAAGGTTAACATCCATAAAGGGTCTAGGGGACAAGAACACAGACCTAGCCCATTCTTTTCGCTGAATCCCCCCATTAATCTATGCCTAGAAGTGTCCATGATAAGCGAACTACAATACTCCATTACCAAATGACAAGGCATACCTTTAGGTTTGGGAGGCCCACCTTCAAACATATGATCATGGCAGATGGGTAAGGGACCACATTGCTGGCTCAGGTGACAGAGAAATGGCACAATGAGCTAGTTGGTGGCTGTAAGGTGTTGTTGGCTACCAACAGAGGACCATCTTGGAGAAAAAAAATTCTCCTAGGGATATCACCCACAAAATGGCGGGTAACAGTACCCAAGGGAGAGCTTTTCATATTCTACTTAAATGTTGAGTTTGATGTTGAAGGAAAAGGGTGCTTCCAAAGGGACCAATGGTCTAGTATACATTAGAGGCCAATGGAGAGGCTTGAGGAGCAACTCATATGGACAAGATGTACTGGATTTCTTCTTGATTGAGCTTTGAAATTTATCAAGGAAACCACAAACCTGTGATTAGAGAAGCAAAGGGTTTAGGAGGGCAACTTTTCTATGGTGAAAAAGGGATACATTTTGTTTTTGTGTTTGTTGCTTGCAGGTGAGAGTATGAAAGGGAAGGTTGGGCCCTAAGGGTCGGTAGGTTAAAAAAAGGAGGCTGAGTTCAATTTGTGGAGGTCACAACTAAGAGAAGCTAGGTGCAGGCAAGAAGTCTGAGGGAGAAACAGTGCAGGCCAAGAGCTTGTTGAGGCATCTACAACCAAAAGGAGGTAGCAATGGGCTTAAGGAAGCTGACCAAGGGTTATTGAAGCAAAATAAGGGAATCCATGTGAGGGTTGAGGCCTAAGGAGCGGGCCATAGGTCTGTTCAAGGTTAGTTTGGTCTTGTTGATGGAGGCCACAACCTATTTAATGTTGTTGCTTGGAAGTTGTTGGTACAGGGAGGTTTGTGAGCACTGTTGAAGGCCTTTGTGAAGGATGGGGATTGTAAATAACTCTACTAGGTGGGAAACAAGTTTGGACAACAGTTGAAAAACATCTACAAGGATTGCCAGGTGGGTAGCTAGACTCGTGAAGACTTGTTGTAGGTGTCTTTGTGGTCAAAGGACTACCTCAATGTTGATATTTGGGCAAAGAAGGCTTAGAGGACAAAGCCTCGACCCTAGGTGTTTTGTAACAAGTTTTTCCATTGTACTTAGGCATCTTCTAGGGATTGTAAAGGGCCACTATCCCTAGTATGGAATCCCTAAGAATTTTCGTTAAAGGACTAATAAGAAATTAGTTTTGGGCAATAAATATTGTGTACTTTCATGATCTAATTGTTGGTATATTCCTTTGTGCAAAAGTTGTTTTTAAAGCTAGGCATTTCAATGTGTTTATGTTTTCTGTTTTTGTGAAACTGCCAAAACAGACTTAGGGTGCATGGAATTCTAACATGGTTTCAAAGCTACTTTAAAGAGTAGTTCGGTCAAATTGTGCAGAGCTGACAGCTCTAATAGGGAGCTGAGTTTTCTTGTTGTTGAAGGAGGGACAACTGATTTCTTGGTGAGAATCCAACACAGAAAATGGTTTCTCGCTTGAGGTTTGAGGACCGTTTGGAGGGGATGTCCAACTGTAGTTTGTGAAAGGAAAGAATCACGCTAGTGTTGTTGGTGAATGACCTATAGGATTATGCCAACACCTAGTTAAAGGCATTAACTAATAGGGCAGATTTGGCTTTGTATAACAAAGTAGATGCAAAGGTGGAGTCAAGGACCATTTGATACCTCACCTTAGTAGAAAAGACATTGCATGTGATATGTGGGAAGCTCTGAAAGCATTGTTTTAGAACAAGAACGAAAACTGGAAGATGGTATTGAGAGAGAAGCTAAGGGAAATCAAAATGACAGGGTCAGAGAACGCGACTTCATATCTTAACAGGATTCAACAAGTTCATGATGAGCTTGCAGTTGTACGGGAAACAATGGAAGAATTAGAGTTGGTAACAGGACTGCTTTGAAGGGCTTCTTAGTGTTGATAGGTGGTTGCCATTGATGTCAGCCCAAGCAACTCTAGGGGATGCCCTGCTTTCGTTGACCAATAAGAGATGGAAACTCGTTGTTTCTTGCATCCATACCACTCTAGATGGATTCTCCTCGTCAAGATGTTTCTGGTGGTATGTGGAATGCCACGTAGTTCTTCATGGTTTAAGAGATATTTGCATTTGAAGCTGGAGACCTCAGTTAGTGGGCTAAAACCCCAAGGGGTGGTGACATGGTACACATTGGTTCTTGGTTATTAAAGATCAAACATTGGGTTTCTTGTCATGTTTAATCGATAGTTCATGTTAAAGAAGGACATCATTAGTGTTTGTACTCATATGAAGTACTCATCACACCCTTAAGGCCATGTACACTCACTAAAAGCCAACGGTTTCCTTGATTAGGGCTTAAGTTAGTCACTTAATGATGTTTATTAGGAAAAAAAACCTTCCTCCAATGTTCCCCTTGAAGCCCCTCCTAAGAAGTTCCGTCCATCTAAAACTTAGTCTATAAAAAGAGGCCTAATCACTCCTCCAAATATATGACTTCAACCATAATCTTGTAAGCATACCTCTTAAATTTCTCGAGCTCCTGAGGCAAGCACAACGAAGAAATAACAAAGAGCCTAGGGTTTCGATTTGTGTTGCAGTTTGGGTTTTTCATTGTTTTTTAGTTTTATTTATTTCTTTCTCCATCTTTGGTTTAAGGATTCATTTTTATGTCTTTGTAGGGCATCTAGGTTAGGGGTTTTAGATTAGGCTCCAAGGTTTTCCTAGAGGACTTTGGCCCTCATCTAGGGGGCACTAAAATTTGGACCAACGAAGATCATAATCTAAGTTTCGGTTTGATTGTGTTTATCTTTTGGCTATTGGATTTGGTGGGCATTAGGATGTACGTTTCCATTGTTGTTGAAGGTATAGGCCTTCTTTTGAAGACCTCGAATTTCATCAGTAGTGCACCTATTCTTTGGTACTAGACCTCGACTTAATTATCAATGTTAGTTTTTTGTAGCATCCGATGTGTTCTAGTGACGAAATTTTGTGGAGAGGCTAGAAAACATGAGGTCTCCAAAGCCCAAAAATCGTTTTTGGAAATTCCACCTAGAAATGACTTTATTAGATTATTAGTCAGTTTTTAAATATTTCCTTAGTCTAAACTTACGGAATATGACTAATTAATTAGAATTAATTATGGTATGAATGTTCCAGAAATTCACTTGGATCGACTTCAAGTTAATCCTAGCCATCGATTAAGATCTAATCTTGGTCGTTGAAGTCACAACAGAGGATTATAAGAAGAAGTCGATGGGACTTGGAGAAATCACTTGTATAGTTCGATTTCATAAGCAAATCGATTTTCTGAGTAGCAACATTCAGTTGCTAGAGAGAGAAGAAGAGAAATCGAAGCAGTGAGAGAGGGGCAGGGACAATGAAGCTGGAGGAAGGATTCTAGTTCCAGTGAGTGTATTTGCAAAGATGTTGATGCAGAGCAGCGCAATAATCTCTAGAGACAAAGTTGATTTCGTTGGGGAGAAGCAGAATTTTAGTGCCAGAAGTTGGGCAAAGGTTCCAGAGGCCAGGAGAGAGGTTTTCTCAAACAACAGTTGATCAGACGGCTTGAGGAGAAGCTGTTCCGAGCTGAGTGCAAGAGCAACTACGCTAGGGTGACGTAATGACTACGCAGAGCCAATTTGGATGACTCAATTTGCACTGGAGGTCAGTGCTTGAATTTGCCTGTGGAGTGAGGAAATTACTCACTAGATTTTTCTTTCCAGTAATTTTTTTGTGGGATTGCCAGTGTCAGCATCCAGTTGTACTTAGATTATTTCACTGCTACATAATAATAAAACCCTCAATTGCTGCATTGATTTTCCTAAGTTGGGTTTTTCCGGGGACATTGGTCCAAAAATCACTGTCATTTTATGCGTGCGCTAGTATTTCTTCCAACGTTTATTTCTTCCGCAATTTATTTGTTTAGGTTGTAGTGTGATTGATTCAGTATTTGGTGTAGCGAACAGTAAATAAATTGTTAAAATTAATTTAACAATTAGGAGAATTATTTCCAGTTGCTACAATAGGATTCGGGTTTCCGAATTTTCACAATTAACTTATCACAGAACCTTTGCGTAGATTTTAGGACCTCTACATTTATCAACTACACTTTGGATCAATTCAGAACTTTGGATATCTATTTCAGAACTTACTTTCTCGGACCTGTGCAGAAGTCTCAAAATGGTTTTGTATTGCAATCTTTTTGTGTTTCTTTTGAGTCTATTTTTGTTTTTCTTGGGCGTTCTCCTAGCCATAGGTATAGGCCTTAGTTGAAGACCTAGGGCTAATTACTAAGGCTTTTGTTGTTTGGAATTGGCATTATGTTGATATTTCATCTCAAAACTGCGACCTTCAATTACTCTACAAGATTTGACCTTCTAGGGTTTCAACCTAAAGCATTTTAAATTATTGTTGGTTGGAATGCTTAGCAGACTATGATTCATATTTTTAATAAGAAGCACATCCTTTGCTATAGCATCCTTGCTTCCAAGCTTGACAGTACATGTTCCTATAACATTTGCAGATCCATCATTTCCAAAAGACATTGTTCCATCTTTTCCTTTTTTCACAGATATAAATGTATTCCCGTCTCCTGTGATATGTCTTGAGCAACCTTTATCAACGTACCAAACATTCTTGTTGTGCATCTTTCAATTTTCTTCTTCCAAACTTGATCATTTTGATTATGTTGTGATTCCCTTGGGGGAGCAGTTAATCTGCAGTCTTTAGCCAAATGTCCAAAGTTGTTGCATTTATGAGTCTATGACGTTCTATTTCATTGCTTAAGTAATCAAACTAATTGTAATTTTGCTTGTAATTCTCCTACGAATTTTTGGGATTACCATTCCTAAAGGACCTTCCAAAGTTGCTTCTGTTCCAACCATTAGCTTGGAGAAATGTTGCTGATTTCGAAACCAACTAGCACTGTCTGTAAACATTGCAAGCATGGAAAATAGACAAGAGTTGAATTCAAGACAAAAGGGCATTCCACATCAAAACTATTGGAATTGATACAACATTGTGTGGGTTGATGCAGACAAAAGGACTGGATGGTGAGTTGTATTTCATGTTAATGATTGGTGATTATACCAAGATGATAGCAGTTAACTTTTTGAAGAAAAAGTATGAAGCTTTTGAGGGTTTCAAAATCATCAAGGAAATGGTTGAAAATGAAACTGATTTGAAGATCAAATGTTTGCAATCGGATAATGGTGGAGAATTCACATCCAAAGCATTTCAACATTTCTATGAAGAACATGGAATAGAAAGGCAATTCTCAACAACTAGGAGACCCCAACAAAATGAAGTTGATGAAAGGAAGAATAGAACTATAGAAGAAATGGCCAGAACAATGCTTAGTGATTCAAAATTGGATGACAAATTTTGGGTTCAGGGAGTTTATACAACTGTATATATTTTGAACAAAGGATTACTTAGGAGCAATTGTGATAAGACCCCATATGAACTATGGAGAGGAAGACCAACAAATGTCAAACATTTTCAAGTATTTGGAAGCAAGTGTTACATCAAAAGGGAAGATCAAAAAACAAGAAAATTTGAATCTCGAGTAGATGAAGGTGTCTTTGTTGGCTACTCACGCAATAGGAAAGCATATAGATGTCACAATTAGAGACAAAATTGGATAATTGAAAGTGTCAATGTAACATTTGACGAAAATCGTGGATGCAAAGTATGAACAAGAAAACTCATCTCCAAACAAACTTGAGACACGAGATTGAATTAGAAAAGGTGAAAGAGGAAGCCCCGCAACAAGTTCAATCAAATGAGCAAACAACTACCAATTAGGGAAAGACAGAAAGTGAACAACAGGCACCTTCAAAGACTCTTAAACAATGGTGTAAAAAGAACCATCCTTTAGATTAGATCATTTGGGACATCAATGAAGGCATAGGTACTAGAAGAAACCGATTTCATACGCCACAACAAGCCCATCTTGCTCTTTTGGTGACATTTGAACCAAACAACTTTGACGAGGCTAGTCATGACGAACATTGGATAGTAGCAATGAACGAGGAATTAGATCAGATTGAGAAGAATGATACTTGGGAATTGGTTCTGTGACCTAAGGATAAAAAGGTCATTGGTACAAAATGGGTGTTTAGAAACAAGTTGAATGAAGATGGATAGTTTACCACGAACAACGCGACACTGGTTTGTAAAGGGTATACACAGGTTGAAGGAATCGATTTCGAAGAGACATTTGCCCCTGTCACTATAATGGAAGCCATCCGAATGTTCTTGGTTTATGCTTGTTCAAAGGAGATCAAAGTATATGAGATGGATGTAAAATCAACATTTTTTAATGGAGAGTTATAAGAAGAGGTACACATAGAACAACCTGAGGGATTCTTGCTAATTGACAAGAAGGATTATGTTTGCAGGCCGAAGAAGGTGTTATATGGTCACAAATAGGCTGCTAGGGCTTGGTATGCCTGTCTTGACAAGTACTTGCAAGCACAAGGATTCAAGAGAGGAACTGCTCATAGGAACCTTTATGTAAGCGTTAGCTTGACGATTATTGAAGTATATGTGGATGATATAATCTTTGGGAGCGATGATGATAGGTTAAACAAGAAGTTTGTAGCAGATATGCAAAGTGAGTCTGTGATATCGTTACTTTGTGAATTGACATTCTTATTGGGACTTTAGATATCTCAGGGAGACAAGAATATTCATTTGTCAAGCCAAATATATCAAGGAAATGTTGAAGAGATTTCAGAGGGAAGATTGCAAGCCAATCTGCACCCTAATGGTGACAAGTTGCAAGTTGAGCATAAGATTGAAGTATATGTGGATGATATAATCTTTGGGAGCGATGATGATAGGTTAAACAAGAAGTTTGTAGCAGATATGCAAAGTGAGTCTGTGATATCGTTACTTTGTGAATTGACATTCTTATTGGGACTTTAGATATCTCAGGGAGACAAGAATATTCATTTGTCAAGCCAAATATATCAAGGAAATGTTGAAGAGATTTCAGAGGGAAGATTGCAAGCCAATCTGCACCCTAATGGTGACAAGTTGCAAGTTGAGCATAAGATGACTCATCCAAATATGTGGATCAAAGGATGTATAGATCTATGATTGGCAGTCTTCTGTATGTAACAACTTCCATGCTAGATGTAATGCAGGCAGTTGGACAACTAGCATGATTCCAAGAAACATTAAAGGAATACCATGTAGTTGCTGTAAAGAGAATATTTTGATATCTCAAGGGAACAACAAAATATAGCTTATGGTATCATAAAGGGAATGAGTTAACTATCACAACTTATACAGAAGCAGATTGGGCAGGAAGTGTTGATGATCGTAAAAGCACTAGTGGAGCAAATTTCTATCTCGGTGGTTGTCTGGTTTTGTGGTTGAGCAAGAAGCAATCATTAGTTTCCTTATCCACAATAGAAGCAGAATATATCACAACAACAATGTGTTGTATGCAGGTCTTTTGGATGAAACAAACATTGCAGGATCTTCAAGTGAAGTTTGATGAGCCCATTCCAATGTTCTGTGATAACACCAACACTATAAGTATCTCCAAGAATTGTGTCATGCACTCAAAAACAAAACACATTTCGATCAAGTACCATTTTGTTAGAGAACAAGTTGCAAAGAAGAACATAAAAGTTGAGTATATTGGGACAAAAGAACATATTGTTGATATCTTTACCAAACCTTTACCACGTGAGACATTTGAGTATCTTCGCCGAAAACTTGGTATTCTCCCAAGTTCCCATTAGACTGTTCTTTTATCTCGTCAAGTAGATAGGGAGAGTCAAGGCAGGTTACAAGTCCACAGGAACTAGATAGGTTGATTCTTGTTAGGTGGAATCGCCCTTTGAAATTGATGTTAAAGGGGGAGAGAAAGCGTTACTAAGGTTAGAATTAGCATGATGTTAGGGGGAGTCGTGATCACAGGGAGAGTACATGTGTTGCCATCAATGCCAAATGGGGAGATTGTTGATAGGTGGTTGTCATTGATGTCAACCCAAGCAACACTAGGAGATGCCCTGCTTTCGTTGACCAATATGACATGGCAACTCATTGTTTCTTGCTTCCATACCACTCTAGATGGATACTCCTTGTCGAGATGTTTCCGGTGGTATGTGGCACGCCACGTAGTTCTTCATGGTTTGAAAGATATTTGCATTTGAAGTTGGAGACCCTAGTTAGTGGGCTAAAACCCTAAGGGGTGGTGACATGGCACACATTTATTGGGTCTTAGTCATTAAACATCAAACATAAGGGTTCCTCACCATATTTCATGGAGCAATTATCTTAAAGAAGGTTATCATTAGTGTCTTGCACCCATAAGATGTATTCCTCAAATATTTAAAGGTTAATCCCTTCACCAAAAGGCAAGTGGCCTTTGCTTCGTATTTAAGGTAGTCCATCTAAAATGGTTTATTGAAAGAATCTTCCTCAAACTTTTATTTTTGAGCCCCTTTCTTGTCCTAAAATTCCTCCAACGTTCATATTATGGAGCCCTCCTAGGTCTAGAAAAAGGAGTCCTTACCTCACCTCTTCCTTGTGAAATTAAAGAATGATCTTGTGACAAAAAGCAGCTCTAAAATTTTCGGCCACCCTTTGGCAGCTAACACAAATCTTTAGGAGGGATAGGGTTTGGTTTTATGATTTCTCTTTAGTGTTTGGTGGTTCGTTCTTTTGGCATGGTGCTTTACAAAAGGAGAGCGAAGTTATTTTGAGCAACTTTCACAACTCCAAAGATGAAGAGCAAAGGTTTTGTTGAATAGAAGAAGTATAATAGGTCTTGAGACCTCTACCTGTAGTGATCTAAAACTTCGGACCTGTGGTGGAGGAAATTGTTTGAATAGAGTAGTCATTGAAGGGCTACAAGTTGTCAAGTTTACATTACAGTCTTCAATAGTAAGTCTATTTAATGACGTTTCAGGGCTTTAAAATCCACTCAGATTTGCTTCAAATTACTCGCGGTTAGTGTCTACTAACCTTGGACTTGGATAGTTGTAATAAACAGGGTTTTGCATTGTAAATTTTGTGGTGTCTTCTTGTGTATTTTGGGAATGGTTGGGCTTTGGTATAGGTCTTTTTCTTCCAATCCTTAAACCCTCATATAGGATATAAATATTCCAGGATAGCGAAAAGAGTTTTGTCACATTTTTCTTTTGGTTGGGATCTGCCTTTGTATCTTCTTGTTGCATGGGTTATTTGTCTCTTTTCGTTTGGGACCTAGGATTCACTTGGGTGATTCTTAGTTGCAGGTATAAGCTTCTATTTCTTTCAGTCTTTTGGGGCTCAAAAATGATTTGCAATTACATTGACATCTTTTTTCTCTCTTTTAGTACTTGATCCGATACAAGAATTATTCAGTATGATCTTAAACACGCATATCTTGTCTGCATTGTGAGGTTGACCTTATATGCATAATCTACTTCATGTCTTACAACACTTTTTTATGAACAAAATTGAAGTGGCCTTGGGAAGTGAATTAAGAAGTGAATTTTGCAGACACATATTGACTATTACAATTGATGGTAAACTGAAAAAGAAGGGCGTTCCTCAAGTCACATCATTACACAACAAACAAGAGTCAAAAGACTTTGATGATCTACAACAAAGGTTGGAGTCTTGGACTAGTTCAAGCATCTTTCATTGCAACAGTGAAACATTGTTAATAGGACTTTAGGCATCAAATTGTCTAATCATCAAAGGCAATGTGGAAAGAGCAATTTTCTTATTGAAGACAGAGCAAAGTGCTACAACAGTGACGCTATAAGGGAAACATAGGAATGCACATTGTCATCATCTACAACAGCAGGATCTCATCTTCAATTTAGAGACATTTCACAATATACATTTATAAAATTCAAGTCTCGTGAATATTTGTAAGGGATTGTACTATTTGTACAAGAATTATAGAGGTCATTTTATTTTGGGTACAAGCATTTGGCTTGTAGTTGGGACAAGGGATTTTGGTCCTAGGGTTTGTTGGGACAAGGGTTTAGGTCATAGAGTTGTTGATCAGTCAAAGAAAAGTCATTGTACATTATTGTAAAGTGGATCATTGTCCCTAGTATGGGAGTCCACAATTTGTATTTAAATTTTTGTCTTTTTAGGGTGGAAGTGTGGTGTTAGGGAGGTGGTTGAAGTCACCTTTAGGTTGTAGCTTGAAATCACTTTAGGGTGGTAGGGTGGTGCTAGGGCAAGTTGGTGCTTGCTAGGGTGTTGGTGCATCTATTTCTCTGATTGTTGATAGCACCTAGAGCATTGAGGTGTCCTTCCAGTGGGTGCTGGAGAACAATGTTTTTCTAGACTTCTAGGTAGTTGTAGCTTTCTTTGCAGTTGGAGCATCCGTCTAGTTGCAGCTGGTACACAGGGTGTTGGAGCATTCATTAGGTTGGAGCTTGAGATCTAGGGCGTTGGAGTGTCCTCCCAGTTGCAGTGGGTAAACAGGGTGTTGGAGCCTGTAAATCAGGGGGTTGGAGCCTCCTTCAGTTGGAGCTGAAAACTTGATGTAATTATTCTTTTTGAAGAAGACGACAAATATTAAGAAGCATTCAGTGGTTTTTGACTTGGAGGGGGTTTTCCACCTAAATAATTATTTGTCCACTGTCTTGGTTATTATGCATTATTGAATGATGTTGTTTACTGCGTTTTGCTATTTGATTAAACACTGTTGAAGATTAATTAATGCTCTGAAAAAGATTAATAAATTTACTAATTGCTAAGAAATACTGATTCACTCCCCTCTCAATGTTTCCAACACTAAGAGCAGTGGAAGAAATTCATCAAAGCAGTAGTATCATGGGAGAAACTTCTAGAGTGGAAGAAGTTACAAGATGATTTCACTTAGGCAGAACTTCAGGATGAGAATCTTGAACAAAAGAGTCCAGATGAGGAGAACATTGCCCTCTTTGGTACGCTGAAAAAGGGCAAAGGGAAGTTCAACAATGGTTAACATGAAGAAGCACTTGAACAAGGTGAAATGCTTTGCATGTGATGAGTTTGGTCATTATGTGAGCCAATGTCCGCATAAGAAAGGAGCAAAAGAGAAGAAGCTTGAGATGGTTGCTACAACTGCAGAGTCCAAAGATTGTCTTAGCTTGACATCCCTGTTTGCCTATATTTCCTCTCTTTTCCTATACTTATCACCTAAGTAATGCAATAGACACAAGGTTTTGTTAAAGGTAAGCAATAACATGTCTTCTTTTTCATGTTTGTCTATATACCCTATTGTTTTGTTAAAGAATGCATTTGGCTATGGAATTGGTCTATTTCTGCAGCAAATCCAGATTTCTGCAACTGCCTCCATTGTTTGCAAGGTTCAGAAGCTTTAGCTCAGCGACAAAGGATACAGATGGATAAAGAATGGTCCCCTAGTGGATTCCTTCCTATTCCCTCAAATCAGTTCATCAAGATGATTGTAGGATATCGCGGTCAAACCCCAAAATCAACTATAGGATTGTCGCCGGGACAAAATCCGAGTTTCATCGAAACCTTATCGATTTGCTTTCAGAATAGCAAATCGAATGTTTAACGATATAGTTTAATTGAAATAAAGATATTTAGGCTTAAAATGCTCATGTTGTTATGCCAAAGACTTATTATAAAAACTATGGCCGCACTGTGTTTGGGTGCGTCAGATGATGTAATTTTTGAAACAGTTTGTTAAGTTTTGTTTTGCAAGTAATAGAACTGGTTTTATGTGTGTATGCGCTGCGTTGATTGGAGATTATGGACTGATTCGTGGAGGGCCCCTACGACTAGTAATAACTCTTTAACCAATTGCAATTAGATTTCTTTTATTACTTGAATACTCTGTTTTTGTGTGAAGAAATGCAGTATGATGAGTTCGCCAGTGAATCGTTATATGCATGAGCACTTCCCTTTGCTTTATACCTAGTTTAATCTGCTATTTGAATTGCTTTTTGTTTGGTACAATATGGTTATTTCATTTGCTTTTTATCTAGTGTAGTCCAATTGTGTTTACTTCATAGCATAGTTGCTGTTCAAAATGTCATGTTTGGATGAAATTAAGTAAAAGCGTGAGAGTCTTCTCCTTAGCAATTGAATTCAGACAATATTCCTTCACAGTTTGATAGAATAGGTTTCTCTTGCACTTGGTAAATTGGAGCTGCAACATAAAAATGCAAGACAAAAATCCAAAAACAACCTAACACAAGTAAAATCTAGAATCACTCTCATATCATCCATAAACTGATTCAATAGAGAATAACTCCTAAGAAATTTGTTGATAACTTTAGGGATTGAAACATTAATATAATTAACGACACCATATCCATACTAAAGTTTTTAGACCCTAACAAAAACATAACGACATAAGAAATAACTTCTAGCACATATAATGCACCTGTACTTCATCAATATACTTACCCTGGTTGATAATTTATGATTGACAATTTAAAGACATTAAATTGGTCAAACATTTTGACATCGTTGTCGGGAAGGTAAAAAAAAAAAAAATGATATGCGTAGGGATAGAGACTCTAGAGGTAGATTTGTAGGTCGAGGAAGAAGTTTAATTCCCACAAATCCACTCTCTTAACCACGATTTCAAGAATCCACACCACCTACTCAAACCCGAATTCCATTTAGAGGTCAACAAAGGCTTCCTGAAATCTCAAGATCAGAAATCCAATCCAGAACTTCACCCACTTCCTCTATTGAAGTTGTAATTGAAGAAAAGCCTACATCCGCAACTACAGGAGTAATTTTTCTATTCTCCACTGGTGAGCAAATTTTGGGAGAAAAATTAGAAGTTCCTAGTGAAGAAGAGGAACATGAAACTTATTTTGAACAACCTCTGATAGAGGAACCAGAGAGATTAGAAGAACACTATATTAGTTCCGAAGAATCTATCATGGCTGAAGAAGGGGAAGGAGAAGTACACAATGTCCATGGCAAGGAAAATAGGATTGGAGGAAGGGGTAGAGGTAGAGGTGGAGATAGGAACAGAGGAGGGGGTAGAGGCAGAGGAAACCAAGATCCTTCTGGATTTCCTATTCTTGATGAAGATACAACCCTCACAATGAAAAATATATCACCCACAATTCTTCCTAATTTCCACGGAAAAAGAAACGAAGACCCATAGGCATTTCTCTTCGAATTTGAAGTATTATGCAGATCATATGACTATTTGCATGATGCTCAAAAATTAAAATTGTTCCCCGCTACATTAAAAGACTTGGCATTAAAATGGTTCACGAGTCTAGGAGTGCATTCTATAACGACATGGGGACAAATGAAAGAGGCTTTCTTAGGGAAATATAGAGATTATTGTAAGCCTAGTAACCTTAAAGATGAAGTCTTCAAAATGACACAAAAAGGAGATGAAAATCTTGAAGATTTAGTAGAAAGGTTTGTTTACAATGTTAAAAGAGCAAAAATGGATAATTTGGATGAAGAAACCTTAAAAGCCCTCTTACTCAGAGCTATTACAGATGAGTGGATTGATCTCCTTAACCTAACTGGGAAGGGAGATATTTCCCAACTACCATTTGCAGATATTTGTGATTTATGTGTATATATCTCAAGGGGTAAAGCACGAGTTGGAAGGAGTCCTAGAGACCCTCTCTTGTCAAGAATTAATAAATTTGCAGTTGGGACAGTTAGCAGGGCAAAATTAGGAAATTTGCTTGATACTTCAAAACGGATATTTTATGGGGCTTAAGTGAGCAGATCGACACCCTAAAAATATAAAACAAGCAAAATTCTGAAAATGTTGCGTTATCCATCTTTTGTCCTAAATGTCGAAAGAAACATGCTAAGAGAGTGTCCCTTAGATTCAAATGCCATAGAAACCTGTGTCATATGTGCAGATAATCATGATACGAAGGAATGTCCATCCTTACCACGTCTCAAAACCATATTTAATGATGAAGGAATATCAGAACCAATAGACCCTCTCTACTTTATAGCCAAAAGACCATGGCAAAATCTCCAACCAAATCAATCACAAGGATTCAGACCGCAACAGTTCGCTCAGTCTTCACAAAATAATTGGAATCTAGCTTGGTAGCCTTGGGGTCAACCATAGTCACAGCCTTGGAATCAAGGATGGCAAAATCCTTATGGAGCCTATGCTCAATATCAACAATACTCGTCATCCTACCTTCCACCACAATTTCTACCACCATCTAATCAAATTCCCCAAGCTAATCAATTACCACAAATTCCAGTTCATAATCAAAACCCACAACTCTCCCTACCATTTCCACAAAAACCAAATCAATTACCTGCTCAACCACTTTCGAATCCCAATAATAAAATACCACAACCACCTGTTTACAACATGGAGGGGCAAAATCCTCAAACTTATGTAATAACTCCACTAGACCTAAATAATGTCCAATTAAGGTCTGGAAGAGTGTTACCAAGAAAACCCCCTGTTGTCATTCAAGAAACAAGATTCTATCTTCAAAAACACAAAAACCAATCAGAAGAAGGGGAGGCCTCTCCCCCTCAGAAGGAGAATAAACAAACATAAGATGTTTCGATAAACACTCCCATCATAGAACAACCCTCTGTATCAATTAGACCACCTTTTCCCGAACGGTTGAAAATTGATGGAGTAGAAAAACAAATTATTTTGCCTGATTACAATATGATGGATGAATTGAGAAATGTTTGTATTAAGATTTTTGTATTACAAGCCATAAAAGAAATACCAATTTTTGCGAAAACAATTAAGGAACTAAGTACACAAAGATCGGGGAGAAAAATAAAAGACATAAAAAGAACTCAGTTAGTTGGAAAAATTGCAGACATTACGATGGGAAGACGACAATTCAAAAATACTTAGATCCTGGAAGCCCCATTGTAAAAATTCACATCAATGGAACTGAAATACCAAACACACAAATTGATCTAGGAGCAACCATAAACATAATGAGTAAACAAGTTATGGACACACTTAGGCTTCCTAACCTTCAATACACACCAACCTTATTGCAATTAGCAAATAGGTCTGTGATTAAACTTGATGGTATGTTGGAAGATGTTTGTGTATCCTTAGACTCTTGGGAATATCCTGTTGATTTCATGGTCTTAACACCCAAGAATAATTTAGGAGGACATCCATTAATTCTAGGAAGACCTTGGTTAACTACAGCGGACGCTTTCATCGGTTGTAGATCAGGGGACATTTTTATCTCAGATGGAAATTCTACAAAGAAATTTACATTATATCCTCTTGCAAGAACAACAATAGATACAAAAATTGAAGAATGGATAGAAGATGAAGAAGATATACAACCTATTTTTACTACTGAACAAGTAAGAGAGGAATACCAAATTCTAAATCTATTGGAAATAATGAATCTTCCTCACATTCTGATCATAGTCGCAATGAGTATCTCTCATCTAAATAGGTATCATTGCTCTCCATGGAAAAATTTCGGAATTCCTCGATAGAAATTTTTCCAGGAAAAACCTTCAATGTTAATAAAAACTTGGGAGAAGTTCAAAATAATCAATTGACAGAAATTTTACAGAAACATTGTTTTTCTTTTGCATGGGAATACACTAACATGAGAGGGATTGATCCTAAAACTTGCATACATCATATTTACATTGAACAGAATGCAAGATCGGTTAGACAACCTCAACAAAGAAAGAACCCAAATTTAAAAGAAATTGTTAAGGAAGAGTTGCAAAAATTGTTAAATGTAAATTTCATCTATCTGATATCAGGAAGTCAGTGGGTTTCACCCTTAGTAATCGTCCCTAAGAAAAACGGAAAATGGAGAGTATGCATGGATTATAGGGAACTAAATAAGGCAACATTAAAAGGCCACTTTCCACTACATTTTATAGATCGGGACTTAGACACATTAGTAGGGAAAAATATTTTGTAGCCCCTGAAGATCAAGATAAAACCACATTCACTTGTCCATGGGGAACTTATGCTTAACGAGTACTTCCCTTTGGATCATGTAATGCTCCAGCAACATTCCAAAGAGCAGTCCTTGAAATTTTCTTTGATATTATTCATGGTTGTGTGGAAGTGTACATGGATGATTTCACAGTTTATGGAGATTCTTTCAATGAAGCACCGGAGAATTTGGAAAAAAGTATTAATAAGATGTAAAGAAACAAATCTCTTGTTAAGCCATGAAAAATGTTTCATGATGTTTAATGAAGGAATTGTTTTAGATCATCATATTTCAATAGATGGAATCAAGATAGACTTATCTAAAGTTGAAGTCATTTCTAAGTTAGCAATGCCAAGTTGTCAAAAAGATGTTATAAGTTTTCTCAGTTTTACTAGATATTATAGAAGATTCATAGAAAACTTCAAAAAAATTGCATCCCCACTTTTTAAATTGCTCACCAAGGACTGTGAATTGAATTGGGATTTTGAATGTCAAGTTGCCTTTGAAACTTTGAAAAAGAGAATTTTTGAAGCACCTATCTTAAAAGGACTTAACTGGAAATTGCCTTTCCATATCTCAATGGATACTTCAGATTCAACCTTAGGAGCTGTGTTGGGACAAAAAGATCTTACTCCTTATACAATCTATTATACTAGTAAAAATTTAACTCCTGCGGAGTTAAATTATATTGTAACTAAAAAGGAGTTTTTAGTTGTAGTTCATGCCATTAACAAATTCAAACATTACATGACTGGGTATGAAACTTTTGTTCACACAGAGCATTCTGCCATTAGATACCTAATGAATAAACCAGTCACTAATGGAAGAATAACCAGATGGCTCTTACTGTTTCAAGAACTCAACATAACTATTCTAGATAGGCCAGGAAAGCATAATACAATTGCCGGCTTTTTATCTAGAATACAAAATGAAAATAATGATGAACCCGTAGAGGATAAATTTACTGATGAATATCTTTTTGTAGTATCTATTAAATCACCTTGGTATGCAGATATTACTAATTATTTAGCTACAGGAAAGATGCCATTTCATTTATCTCTTAGAGAAAAGAGAAGAATAGTCCATAATAGCACATATTATTCATGGATAAATGAGGAGTTATACAAGACAGGACTAGATCTCATCATTAGAAGATGTGTTTGAGAGGACAAAATACTAGAAATACTTTAATCTTGCCACGATGAGCCATGTGGGGGACATTTTTCTGACAAAAGCACTGTTTACAAAATCTTGCTTTTAGGATATTATTGGCCTTCCATTTTCAGGGACACCAAAGAATATATTAAAAGATGCGGTAATTGTCAAAGAATGGGCAAACCCACTCTTTCAAATGAAATGCCACTGCGACCACAGGTACTCATCGAACCATTTGAGAAGTGGGCGCTAGGTTTTGTTGGACCAATCAGCTCACCTTCAAAGCAAAAGAAGTATATTTTGGTATGTAGTGATTATGTCACTAAATGGGTAGAAGCTAAAGCACTTCCTTTTGCTACTGAAAATGTTGTAGTTTCATTTTTTTTGAGGATATTTTTTCTCATTTTGGTGTTCCAAGAGAAATTGTAACAGATCAAGGAACACAGTTCACGTCCAGATTAGTGCAGAAGCTTGTGGATCAATACAAAATCAAACATCGGAAGTCCACTACATACCATCCACAAGCCAATGGACAAGTTGAGTCCACAAATAAAGTGAGAAGCAATCCTTACCATGACTGTACATCTACACAGAAAGGACTAGGTGAGAAAGCTTCCAGAAGCTTTATGGGCCTACTGAACTACATGTAGAAATACTGCAAGACATACCCCTTATGAACTTGTTTATGTGAAACAAGTCTTACTTCTGATAGAGTTCCAGATCCAGACCTATAAGATAGCAGTCCAGTTAGATCTTGACTTATCAGAAGCACAGAGGTAAAGGATGAGACAACTAAATGAACTCTATGAAATCAGAGAAGAAGCCCTCCAGAGAACTAGCCTAGTTCAACAACAAAGATCTAGATGGCATGATAAGTACATTTAGGAAATGAAATTTCATCCATGAGATTGGGCATTACTCTTTGATTCAAAGTTCAAAAATTTTCAAGGGAAATTCCAAACCCACTGGCTTGGACCTTATGAAGTTGAAAGTGTTTTTGACAATGGTGCAGTTAGAATCAGGACTATTGATAAAGAGAAAATTCCTCTATTAGTAAATGGACATCGACTCAGATTGCACTAGAAGCGATTGACAAAAGAGGAATTTGTTAAAATGTTCCAAGATAATTTAGAATTTGAAAATGGTCAAAAAGAATTCTTCTTCTTTTCCACCTTATTATATGTATATATATACATATAATAGTAATAAAAAAAGGAAACAAAAAAGAAAAAAAGGTATAAACATGAAAACCAACATACTGTTGGTAGGTTTATATGGAAAATTTAGAGTGAAAACCAATTTTTGTTGGCACTTCAAATTTTCCTTTCAAAAAGAAAATAACAAAGTTCCTTTATTAAAGTTTTTTTTTTCTCAGTTGCAGAATCAACGACTTTCCGCAGCTTGAACAAGTTTCTGTAGCTACGACAAGCTTCTGCAGCGTAATAATTTTTTTAAGCCTACAAGGACACTTGGTTATTTGAATTGAAAGACAACTAACAGGGCAAAGTACCTGTAGGAGATCTCAGAACAACAAACAAGGTTAGCAAAGTGGATCACAAGTATGTGCTACTTTAATTTAGCAATAGGGATGGGTATATTGCATATATGACTAAGAAGACATAGTACCGCAGAAAATTAAAACGAAATCATTACAACTTAAGGGTGATGGTCGCTTAACAAAACATCATAATCCACCGCTTAAAGGTCATGTCATGTATTCATTCTGAATCCGTCGAAGTAATCACCAAATCATCATTTTAAATGCGCCCCAACGGTCTGATTCATTGCTATAACCCTTATTTGTAATCCACCTGTTCTGACACTCCTTTGAACTTTCATAGCCATTCCATCCTTCTGCTACTTAGCAAAACCCTACCAACACGATTCTCTTGTCAAGGTAACCAGTCTTTGAGGCAAATCATCTTCCATAATGGGGATCATTGTTCGAACCAAGCCAGCAGGGAAGAAATTCTTGGAGGGATACCTTTAGACCAAGGAGCTGCTACAAAAGAAACAATGGTTGCAGTTCATTGAAAAATTCAACGGTTTTCACATGGAAGTGACAAAGACATTTGCAAGCTAATTTGATGGCACTAAAGCCAAAATAGGAGACATTAAGATCACCATAACAGAGTCCATGATCGCGGAAGCTAATGAATTACCAAGGAGCGGGGAAAAATGGTTCAAGAACAGGGGAATTAATTGAGAAGATTGGAAGGTCTTCCTGAAAAATCCAAATATGGACACCCACTGTCTTCAAGAAAGGTATTCCCAGCGCAACCCTTAAGAGTAAATGGAGAAATTTATTGCTTATACTTCAAAATTTTGTTACCTGTGAGGGTGGGTTTGGGTATATGTATTTTTACCATGGTAGGATGATGATGCATTTCTTGAAGATCACCAGATGAATCTTCCTTATTTTCTCTTAAGTAGTCTCAAGAAAATGTCCACAAACGTTCAAAAGAGAATTCAGTGTTATAGAAAATACTATGTATCATCATGGCTTGATAAAGATATTGGTTGAGTTCCATCATCGGAGTATAGGGGATAATTGGGAAAGTTTCCCGATGCGGAACCATTTTGAAGAAATATCCCCAGAGCAAGCCAGCAGCAGTAGGACCCTTAGAGGAAGGAAGAGAACAATAGAAGTAGTAAAAGAGCAGGGACCCCAAACTCACCCGGAATTATCAGAAGAGGAGCTGCCCATAGTGGACATATTGCAGAGAATGAAAAAGGGAAATCTTAGAAGGAAGAGAGTTAGCAAAAGAGCAAAGGAAATACCACAAACCAAGACCCTTCCTCAAGAAGAAAAATCAGAGACTAAAAGAAGGAAAGTACAAGGATTACAAACCTTAGGACTAAGGAGGAGTCCAAGGTTGAGCACAGTGCAACAGAGAATCTCGAAAGCTACAAAATACATTGATCTCGAGGAAATCGAGCCTATTGAGAATGAGCCAATTGAAAACCCTGGAAGTTCTCCAACAGGGTCACCAAAATCACCACCGAGAGCGTCACCACCACCTTGCAGCTCACCTCTAAGCAGCGTAGTGCATAGTCCGGGTGTTGACCCTGTTCAACAGGAGATTTATGACTAGATAGAGTCATTGGAAAGAAAATAGACAACAACCAAAGAAACAATTCAAAGTCCTGGAGAAGGGAGCAATCAATTAAATGAACCACAAGAACACTCAACGTCAAACATTTTAAAGCAAGATATTTGAGTTAGAAATATTGAATAGGTATCTCAAGAATGAGAATCAAACATTGAAGGCACAAAGTGGGATCTAGATTGCAAAAAGTGACAATCTCATCTTTCATTTGAGTTTGTGACATAAAAAGGATAAAAAGTTGAAGAAGGAAAACATGACAATGCAAAGAGAGATTATCAACTTAAAATACAAAATTCTCATGAGAAAACCTAGGATGCAAGTCGCTGCAAGAAAGAAGAAGAAAGTGAAACTTGGAGGTAATGATCAAAAGGCATAAGTGATTGACAATGATGAAGTTTATGAGGACATACAAAACCTTCAACTTGGGGGAATGTAGAGTCCAAAGATTGTCTTACCTTGACATCCCTTTTGCCTATATTTCCTCTTTTTTCCTATACTTATCACCTAAGTAATGAAATAGACACAAGGTTTTGTTAAAGGTAAGCAATAACATGTCTTCTTCTTTATGTTTGTCTATGTACCTTATTGTTTTGTTAAAGAATGCATTTGGCTATGGAATCGGCCTGTTTATGTAGCGAATCCAGATTTCTGCAGCTGCCTCCATTATTTGCAAGGTTCAGAAGCTCTAGCTCAATGATAAAGGATACAAATGGATAAGGAATGGTCCCCTATTGGATTCCTTCCTATTCCCTTGAACTAGTTCATCAAGATGATCGCAAGATATCACGGTCAAACCCCAAAGTCAACTACAAGATTGTCACTGGAACAGAATCTGAGTTTCATCGAAACTTTAGTAATTTGCTTTTAGAATAGCAAATCAAACGTTTAGCGATATAGTTTAATTGAAATAAAGATATTTAGGCTTAAAATGCTCATGCTGTTATGCCAAAGACTTGTTATAAAAACTATGGCTGCACTGTGTTTGGGTGTGCGCCGGGTGATGTAATTTTTGAAACAGTTTGTTAAGTTTCGTTTTGCAAGTAATAGAACTGGTTTTATGTGTGTATGTGTTGTGTTGATTGGGGATTCCTTCCTATTCCCTCGAACCAGTGTATCAAGATGATCGCAGGATATCACGGTCAAACCCCAAAGTCAACTACAAGATTGTCGCGGGAACATAATCCGAGTTTCATCGAAACTTTATCGATTTGCTTTCAGAATAGAAAATTGAATGTTTAGCAATATAGTTTAATTGAAATAAAGATATTTAGGCTTAAAATGCTCACGTTGTTATGCCAAAGACTTATTATAAAAACTATGGCCGCACTGTGTTTGGGTGCGCGCCGGATGATGTAATTTTTGAAACAGTTTGTTAAGTTTCGTTTTGCAAGTAATAGAACTGGTTTTATGTGTGTATGCATTGTGTTGATTGGAGATTATGGAGTGATTCGTGGAGGGCCCCTATGAACAATAACAGGTCTTTAACGAATTGCAATTAGATTTCTTTCATCACTTGAATACTCTTTTTTTGTGGGAAGAAATGCAGTATGATGAGTTAGCCAG